>JARGYA010000239.1:0-211579 GCA_029204335.1 Mycena vulgaris
CGTCCCGAAGCGCTTTGGGTGCGCTCGGTCTCGTGCGCCCGAGCAAGTGTGAGCGCGGCTGCGTCAGGGGCCGGTTGATGTGGCGAATGAAGACGTCCGCAGCGTTGGCTGCGATTCGAAGCGGGTAGGAGGTCGTAGAGGAATGGGAGGACTTGAGGCTGGGGATGTCTCCCTCTTGTGAAGGAGCGCGCAGAGAATTGAAACGGCGCCGGAGAGGGCATTCGGGCGGAGAACGTCACCTCGACGACTAGGGGTATTGAGTCGAGCCGTACGTCAAGCTCATCCCCCGATTCTGGCGCTAGGCTGGGCTCGCCGGCGGCGGCTAATACTCCTCACTAACAGCCATGTGGGGGGTGTTATCGTAAGGATGACGCTCCTCATCTGCTTCGGCCGGGTGTACGCTTGTGGGAGAATCGACGAGCGAAAACCCGCTGTCATCTTTCACGACGGGCTCGACGAAGCGAACCCGGGGCGACGGACCCACGTCGCCGGGCGGAAGGACTGCGTCCACAAAGGGCAGTACGTCCGCAGCCGCGGACACGGCCTCTCTCGCGGGCGTCTGCCTCCTTCGCTCCTCCTTTCTGCGTGCATGCATAGCTGGCTATCCCCGTGCTGGGGCACCTGCACATCAGCGGTGGCGTCGACTGCAATCCACGCCGGACATGGCCAGCGGCGCCAGGGTGCGGGGACACGATGCTCAGCCGCGCAAAGCTCGTGCTCGGTGACGGGCCCGCAGATCCTGACGCCGGCGGTGCGAGGGGGGAACGGAAGTGGCGGGCGGGGCGAGCGACAAGTACGGCGGCGGCGGAGATGCGGGCGTATCTGCAGACAGTAACAGTGTCAGGTTTTTTAAATGTGTAAGTGCACGAAGCACACACCTGCGTTCGTCGAGACAACGTCGAAGTCGACATCCATCACCTCTTCGTCTTGCGCGCGTGCATTGCCCTTGCCCTTGTCCACCCGCGGCGGTGCTTGCGTCTGGGCGGGCGCCGTACCACCGCCGTGTTTCCATCGCTTGCGCAGTATCGGCAGACAATCGACTCTTGCGGCCACTCCCGTCAAATCACGCGTCGCCGCGTACTGCCGCGTGTGCGCTCCTTGCGATCTTTCCGCGAGGTCGCACCTACAAACCAGTCAGCAAGACGGATAGAGAGGAAGAAAGAAGGGGAAGGAAGACGGTAGAGGGAGAGTGGAAGATATAAATGACGTACCAGTATCAGCATCACCAACGACATCTACGTCCCCATCCTCCTCCGTGTCCCACCCGCGAAATCATTCGTCGATACCTCGGGCAAAATGTCCCACCCACCCGCACGTTCGACGAAGGCGTACGCCTTGCTCATACTGCCGCTCGTCCCATACACATCCACACCTATAATCATGCTCGTGTTTGCATGCGCACCACCATACTTCGCCCCCGCCCCAGCGTACCCATGCCCATTCCCATATACATGGTCCCGACATACCCCCACAAAGCCGCGCGACGCATCCAGCAATTCCGCGCGGTCGAGCACGACCCGACCCTTTGCCCGCTCCCACTCGCTCGCTCGATCGCGCACACGCCGTGGCCCGCGTGGATGAGCCCAGCGCATGCGTATCGGGCGTTGGCGCCTCAGGAGGCGGCAGCACTCCGGGCCCGCGGGGCGCTTAGGCTTGGCGGCAGGCGTCTTCATGGACGTCGAGGATGAAAACTTGGAGGTCGGGAAGGATGTAGGGAGCATGGAGGTGGGTGCGAGGCGAACGATGCGGGCGACGCTAATCGCGGCGGTGTGGGGACGCATGCAGAGACGTGGACGACGATGTATAAAAGACACCGTGCCAAGCCCCCGACATCATTTCGTCAGCATAACGCGTGTGCATTGCGGGAGGTACGGTCTCGACGGGCGCTCCATTATAGGACGTGCACACGCTCACGCCCCTCCCGTCGCACGCCGCTGCCTCGCGAGATTCCACCTCCGTCATCTCCCTCTCAGCCAAGAAAGAACGCCCCGATCCCGCCTTTCCCGCTCGGCACACCGAGATGCGCCGTGCTCGATGCTCCGGTACCTGGCGAGGAGTGTGCGTGGTAGGGCGGGCACGGGGGCATGGAGGGCGTACGTCGGCGGGAGGACGGCGGACGATGAGGAAACGGAGGGCACGAGTGTAGGAGGGTCGGGAGCGGCGCGGGTGGAACGCCGAAGACTAAGGATGTATGCCCGCCCATGTGCGGCGGCAGCTGTAGGGCGGACACATCGCGCCATTGGGCACCGTACGCACGGAGCTTGCGTTGAGTGGCGGCGTGCGGGACGATGTTGTCGCCGAGGACTTATTGCATGGATTCCTCCAGCTCGTCGTGGACCGGAGTCGCCGTACCCGTGTGGCGCAAGGAGATAGCTGCGCGGTGTGACCGTTCGTGGGGAGCGTGTCTGCAGAAGTGTCAGTAAGGCACTGTAAGTTAAGGGACAGAATGGGGAATGATGTACAAGGAGACGAAGGAGTCTGAGGCCCGCATGCCCAGCTTTCTTGCAAAGTACGCGGCTAGGCACCATCAGACGATGGAGAATTCATCGTCTACCGTCGACCCACGCGACCCCTTCCTCCCCAGTGGTGCCCGCGCACGCATGTTGTCGGATGTCGGTGTCGTTGTCAGTCTCGAGAACTAGGCTGTCCGAGTAGGGAATCGCACCGTACGTACCGTATACGGTACGTGACCAAATACGTGAATACGGAAGGAGATCCGTATACGTACGGTCGCGATCCGGGAGCCTTCGGCGGCCGACGGTACGTTACGGATCACGTACGTATACGGTACGGTACGGTACGGTACGGTACGGTACGGTACGGGATACGGTCACCTTCCGGGGGACAAATCAACAGGTCCGAGGTCTCGGCACGGTTTATATCACTGGAATTCACTCACAGCAGATGATCACAAGCAAATCCGAACTGACATGGGGTACCCCGGGATGATTCAAGGGAGTTTGCCGAGATACGGCTGGATACGGACACCGTCACGTATACGTACGGCTTCACCGGCACGTACCCAGACGGCTCACGGTACGTGCACCGTACGTACGTACCGTACGTATGACCGTAAGCCATACGTACGGTGCGATTCCCTAGGCTGTCGCAGTTGGTCGGCTGCCCAACACGGTCACAACATCGTGACCGTGACTTCTCACTTTTCCCTTACTTACGTTCGCTTGTGTCACTCGGAGAGCACTATACTTTGTGCTGAGGGTGAAGCAAGGCCATACTCTCAGACTTACCTCCCAAGTCCATCCTCATCCCCCGAGAATATGTCTTCCTCAGTTGCAGCCGCTCGCCCAGCCCCACGGAAGCATCTGGAAACAGGTTTCTGGATGGTAGAGCGCCGCGCACGTGGTAGAGGTGGCGGTGTCTCGGTAGACACTGGTAGCGCCAAGTCTTCCGCGTAGAGCCGCGTAGCGTCGCTTCATCTCCGGTAGAGTCCAACGTGCTCTACCGCCCTATCGTAGATGCTCGCTAATACATCGTGCCCCATAGCACGTCGCTTTTCACATGCACCTCGGAGCCGAGCACGCCCTGATGAAAAAATTCTACAAAGTCCATAAGTTCTGCCAGCGCTCCGTCCATCTCTTCCTTCCTACTTCCACTCCCTATGCTCTCTGCCTCTGCCTTTTCCAGTATGAGATGAACACTGTCCCCCACCAAGCATCCTTCAAGTTTCCTGGGCCTCAGTGGCTAGCCTACTCGGACCTCAAGTACTCGTCAAGTTGATCCTGCATCTACTGGCTGGCTCGACCGGTTCTCTGTTTTTTTCCAAGCAAAACCTCAAACTATGAACTTCAAGTCTGGAGCTCCGGTCCTTCTGCTGTGCACCGATGGATACTTTCCTCTGGCTCCGTTCGTCTTGATTGTGCTGTAGTTTTCCTTCCCGCTGTATTGTACACCAGAGGCATGCTACCAATAGTCTATTTCCCCCAATTATTCGAGCGAATTTGTCCGCTTTCTATTATCTAAATAAGCGAAAGGCTGCGGAATGTTTTGAAACCATCCATCAAAAATCCATCAATGATCCAAAACACGCGGACAGCCGAGCTCTACGGGGCTCTACCGAGCTACTCCGTAGAAGGGGGGGGTAGCTCTGGCTCTATGGCTCTACCCGGCCCTCCCACGCACTACCCAGCAACTACCCTTTTCCCAGATTTGAAGCTCTGGAAGCCAGGATTTGGTCTAACAGTCCTATAATCTGTGTCCATCATTAGATACGAAGTCAGACCAAAGAGGTATTATTTATCGACGGCGGATGCTGGGGTGTGCAGTTGTGGTTTCACGCGGCGAGAGGCGCTCTGCGCGACGCGAGGACTTGTACTCCTTGGTGCTTTCGATTAATACCCTTTTTCTGTACTAACTTGACGCTATAGGAGCTGACCGTTCCTCGCAAAATCTGGCTTGAATTGTCCGAAGAGGTCCCTGAGGATCTGGGAGCGAGGTCTATGCCGTCCTGTGGTATATGCTATCCGCTTATTCCCATTTAGGCTTAGCTATTCCGCTGATACTGAAAAGCTCATCTTGACTTGGCCCACCGAAGTCCACGAAAGTTTCAAATGGACAATCAAACCGCTCTTGGCAGTCGCAGAGCACGATCCTTAGTTTGTATGGGAAACAAATACCCCGATTCCGTTTAGAAGTGGTCCTCACACAGGTAATACTCTGACCCCTGACTTCGCGTTTGGGAAAAGGACATCTGATGGTGGCCCGCAATACTCTATTATCGTCGAGAGCACATACACACAGTCCGCGAAAAAAACTACAAAAGGTAGCAGCAAAACATCTCACACGCCCCGAAGTTGCCTGCGTTATCGGTCTCGAGTTCGATACGCCTAAATTCACCTATCCAAAGCCTCTCCCATTCCTTTGAAATGTCTTGAATTCACCAACTTCCAGGCCGAGGCGAACGTTTCCCTTCCTGGTGTGGTCAAATTTCGCGGCTTCCCGTGGTCGCCTCCTATCACTCATATCAAATTGACTATTTGGTTCAAGCAACCTAACCGCGCACTAATCAATCAACCTCCAAGGTCGTGAAAGCCAGCCAAACGGAATGGGTAGCTTCCCCCCCCCCCCCCCACTTTTTTCATCTTCCACGCCACTGATTATTTGATTAAGGATATCACCCCTATCGAGAACTCCAATCTTGACCGAAATCACACTGAAATTGTCGACCTCATCTGGAGAATCACCCGTACTGTTCCAACGCCATCCACTCTCAAACTTGCCTTCCCTGCCAAGGATTCATTCGCCATCAACTGGAAAGGTTTTTATGATGACCTTCATCATCGCTTGCTCCGGGACGCATTTCGACGGTGGTTAAAGTGGGCGTTCGAAATCTCTCCCACGCCGCATTCTCCCAACGAACTGGACGTTGAGATCGAACAAGTGCCTAACCAGGATCTCAAACGCCGGGCTGTGGAACTCCATCCTGACTCGGATGATGAGGACCAAGAGGTACCGATACCGAGCCTGTGCTAAAGAAGGCGAGGAATGACACTTGTGAATCTCTTCATCTCATCGCTATTATCCCGCTGATATGCTGCACGACCTTTCCCCAGAACTGTTATTACCGCACCATGAATTTTACCAAAGTTCAATGTCTACCTTCTAGTATATCATGTATATTACCACAAATGCTCTGTCCGAAGTCGTTTCTCGAAATTGTTGGCATCGGAAACATGGGAAGAAACATCCTCTGATTTATTTTGCTGGAGAAATGCCTTAAAGATATCCCTCTAGAGGTATTTCCGAGGCGTTCCTGAGTTGTTTCTAGTATTCCCGCGTTTTGATTTATCTTCAATAATTCGGGAAAGAACTGGAGAAACCAGTCCAGAAACAGCGCATTCAAAGTTCACTCAACTACACTTACTCAGCACTGGGCACATTGATCGTGGTTATAGGCGCGCCCGACGCAAGTCTTCCCGCTGCACACTCGAAACTCATCATTTTCCGGGCTATTTACCTTTCGCCCACCTAAATTCAAGATTCAAAGAACTTATGTGGAAAAGAGATAGGATTCCTTGGTGCAAGAGTTGGTGTAGTCGCGGGCGATGGTAACACCTGATAATTTTGACAAAAATTAAAGATCACAGAAGCCTAAACGGACTTGTGCTCGAATGTAGGGGTGTACCATATCAAGGCCTCCCATTCGTTCATTTCCTCTTTCGTTCGCTTCAAGGGGATATCACATTCCATGTAAGAGACGTCGTCGCCACGAAGGAGAGTTGCGAGGCCAAGGTAACGGCCATTTCGTCCATTCGGACCCGGTTTATATAGGGCCAGATTGCTGGCATAGTCTCCACGATCTCGGTGTTTCGTATTTAGGGCACCGTGGCAATCACGATAAAATAGAACACTCACTAGCCCATAGACGGCCAGCTCGAGTAGCGTCACCTTTGAGGCGAGAAACCTCGTTACGCAAACGTCGTGTATCGCGAAGAGCGGAGTGTTTCACGTCGATGCTGGAGCGCAGAAGCGCTCTGGTTGTGGTCGCTATGGTGGCCAGTGGGCGATGCAAACGAACAAAAATAATCAGAGGACAAACAGGTGTTCAAGTGACCGCCTGTTTCTCCCAATGTTCTCCATATGGGCAGGCATTTTTTGACGTCTTGCTTCGCGGGGTGTCGGTTTAAAATAATGACCCGTTTTCGCACGTCAACCTGCAAGATGTACACAATCTTGGTTGCGGTACATGCATGTTTCACCATCTCAACCCTCAAGGCTTTACCGTCTCGGGCTTCAAAATTGAATGAGAACTAATTCCCATGCGTTGAATTCAAGTGAGTAACTCACGGCATTCCGTGTGCTTCCCATGCCATGGGTGCAAGCCGCGCACAGACGCCTTCGGATTACTGCGAGTCTCGGGGTCGGGAGGACGAGTGACCGAACCATCCAGGTAACTGGCTAAAATAGGTTCGTCGACGTCCGCGGGGATGGAGAGACAGGTATCAATCCATTTTTTCTCCTGCACCCATTTTGAGCAGCCGAGGAATGTCATTTTACCGTCGTTCCTGGGACCCTGAGAGCTATGTTCAGTCAATGAGACATAAAGAAGTAAGATCCTGGGACCTGGAATACATCTCAGCGCTGCTTGAAAACCGGGACTCCATTGCAGCGGGCCTTGGACCCGCGGGTTTTGAAGCGTTGAAAAAAAACTCTACAAGCGGAATGAGCAAGTTGTTTTTACGCTGAACTGAAAACCCAAGAAGCAGCTTTGGCAGCTGGGGACCGTCCGTGCGCTCGTCGCCCGCGAGGATTTCATCATCAAAATATTGGCACTTTGTAGCCGCCACTACAATGATGGCGCAGGCCAAAATTGCATACTTCAGTCTTCGGAAGGGCGTCAAGCCCCTTGGGCCTCCCTCCTCTGGTCTCCCTCCTAGCATGACCTTCGCAAGAAAAGTCCAAACGAGTGCGATGTCAGAATCAGGCTCAACCGCCGGCCTGCGCACCGCCGCACCGGGACTAGTACTTTGGCTTGAACGACATGGTGCACTTTCTCGGATAGGGAGATCTTGATCAGCTCGAGACCGTTGACATTGCGGAACCGCTCAGGCTTGTGGTGAGAAGCAGCCGCAAGCTCGGGCTTGGCTTCGGGTTTGATGTGTAGATGATGAGCCTCGGTTTCGGACTTCGAATCGCAAAGGTTGATAATGTCGCGCAGGACGGGTTTCATGTCGATTATTCCAGGGACAGAGATACGCGAGGCCGGTGTGTGCTCATCATCTGAGATTTCGATGAAATCTTCAGTAGGTTCGCGGCTGTGAAGATTCAATTAAGGCTCCAATGTCGTGTAAAAATCAAGATATCTTCCTGTTCTGTGCCGTGATTTGGCTTAACAAGGTAGTCATTGAATTTGTCAGGCACGATCCATCCCAGAACGTTTGACACGTTGAACGCCGCTCAGGGGGAAAGTTCGGCTGCGAAATGCCAGATGGTGGGAGACTACATTGAACACGTGTGCCAGGTGCGCGTTCGAATGCTGATCGGTCGTCCAGCGGACCGTACTTCGCGGAAGTGGGATGGGCGTCCATAATGCTCTATAATGGAGCTCATTTCGTAATTCAATGTGCGGCGGAAGGGATGGATGGTGAAATGGCGCCAGTTCATTCCACCAATGTTCAAACTTCAACTTCGAGCTCTGGGCTCGGGACGGACGATCATCGAGTACTTACAGGAAACATTTATCGGCATAGACAAAACCCAACGTTGAAATCCTGATTTCTGCCGTTGTGAATGGAAGTATAGAGTGAATTTCTGGGGCTTAGTCTGAGAGTGTTGCCGAGTTCGAACGAGAGCACGCATATATCAGTCGCTACTGAGGGCGAAAGAGGTAAGGGGATTCAAAGCCTAGAAAGATAATTAATGTCTCGTGCGGAAAAGGGCGCACAGAAGAAACACCCACCAAACTAATGCATCGCGTCAACATCCCACGCCAATATGTCCAAGGTTGCAAAATTGGGGACATTCACCCCTGCCACAGCGTCTGCTGCAATGCGTTTGAGCCGCTCATGGACTTCTCCAGTCGTGGAGCGCAACGGGAGGACCCAATATCTCCCTGCTTTACCCTCGTACGCACGCATTACATGGACCGTCATGCGTCCCTGGCTCCGCGCCGCGCGTGCCACGGTGAACTCCCATTCAGACCCGGACTTGCGCAGCGTCTCCAACACACTCGATTCTTCTGCAAGAGAATAAGCTTTGGCCGTGAAAGGCCCGCTGACGTAGTCGAAGACGATGAAGCATCCTGCATCTGGATGGGCTTTCATGCACTCGACCATTTGTTTGTAAATCTCGCTTTTGGACTTCCTAAAGTCGTGGTCCATAAGTGCACGCATGAAGTTACGATCATGCGTGGTTAAGTGACGACGTTGAGCTGAAAGGCGGCCTTGGTCAGAGGCATCGTGTGGGCAAGCGGTTCAGTTCCGTACTAAGACTATGCTCGCCGCTGCGATAGGCCACACATGCGGCTTTGTGCTGCCCTGCCCCCCAATCGGCGCTTTGGCACTCTTTGGAACAGTAATAAGAGTGCTTGCATTGGGAACACATTCGAAACTCGTCTTTAACATCTTTTTTGTTGCACTGGGAGTGTATTAGCGCTCTGGGCATCGGCACAAAAGAAATCAACCGACCGCCAGATTATCACATGTTTTCCTGGGTACCATTCGGTCTAGGATTGTGCTCCTGTCGTCTACTAGTTCGATAAAGTATTGCAACGAATCCCAGATACTAGAGTTGGCGAGTTCTGTAACACTGATCACCGTCGCGAGCGTCTCCAACATACGATCATTGATTGTTGCAAGGACTTCGGCGTACACGGTGCACTGAAAGAGATGACGCAGTATGGACATCAAGTTCGCGCGAAGCTTTCGGGTGAGGGGAGAGTGTCGATGTGCACAGAGGAGAATGTCCTCAATGAGCCCGAGGTGAATTGCGGCTGGGAGAACTCCGTGCATCTTGTGCACGCCGAATAGGGCTAGTAAGAAAGAAAAACAGCTGTCGATGGCCCAGGCCGGATCTGGATCGGTCGTCAGGCTGAGTGTACGGAGCGTGCGCATCAGGCGTGTGTGCCCCGCAAGGACCAGATCCTCTATCAGAGTGCGAGCGGAGTTTGGCGGGCCATCGCCATCGTCGGCAGCCTCTGCCACCCGAGCGGCAAAGATGAGGACATCGCGTAAAAGGTCCAGACGAAGTTCTGTAATAGGTGCATCCTTTGGGAGATCAAGATGTCGTACCGCAAGAGCAGCGAGGGACTCGAGACTTCCGCCCACGCCTTCCATGAGTTCTTCAAGATTAGAGATGTCCATCGTCGTGAGAAGAACCGACACATAACGGAGCGTGTCAAGTTCAACGTCAGTCCCATCTGCCAATGATGCCCAAGTGCGGCCCACGATGGTATAGAATCCTTGTGTGGCATTCAGGATCACCAGCCTTTCTTCCCGCCGCAGGCGGCAGGCGCATTTAACAAGTACGCGCTTCATCTCGGTAATGTTAGGCCGATGCGTGTCAAGGAATTGGAACCAAGCCCAGACCCGCGGCCACAGGTCAGAACCCGCGCCCGCGGGGACGATGGGTATGAAGAGTGTCTTTAGGGCCAGAGCTGCCACACCAACTGCCTTGCGTGGCGCCGGCTCGTCAATTGTCGGGATTTTCTGTGGATCCAAACAGCGGTAGATGACGGGAAGTACTGCATCTGGGCTGTGGCTTTTTTCAACGAAGATGATTTGCCTGAGGCGCTGAAAGTCTTGGAATGAGCCGTTCGCTGCAGCCGTTGCCACTCCCTGCACTCTGCTGTCAACAGGGGACCAAGGCCATGTGCGATAAGAAGATCACTTACGTGAACAGCTGGCGGCAGCTCAGCCAGACGACTCATCCGCAGGGAGGCGTGCATATCCGCACTAAAGTCGAAGTTGGCGTGGTGGTGACTCGTGAGAGTGAATCAACAAATTACGTAAACCTGGCCGTGACCGTTTCGGCAAAATTTGCCGACTCGGCCGACTCAATTCTAACCATAGATTCAGGCTGATTCATTCAATGATTCATTGCCTCATCGTGGCAGGTCACCCCGAGCGAAACCTCGCGCCTCCTCGACCCGCCTCCGCTGTTCGTTCCCTTGCACTCCACGAAAAAAGAACTTGAAAAGCTTACGAACGGGCATTAAAGCAGCCCCGCGCCGGTAGTCGACCACCAAACCCTCGGCGAGAGGCTGGCCGGCATTGTGTGCGCGAAGGAGGAGTCCGTATTGCGTTCTCCTGTGCTACGCGCAATTGATACTGATTCTCCTCATGAACGGGAAGATGGTCAGCGTGAACGCGTGCGCGCCCTTCACCATCGTCTCCTCCCATCCCGCGCCCTTCCCCTCGCCCTCGCCCTCGCCTTCGTCCTCGCCCTTGCCCTCCTCGTCCACACGCTCCACGAACGGCACGACGACGATAAGCCGCCGCCCGCCCGTGCTCACCATGACCCCCGCGCGCGCGCGCTCGCTGGGGAGCAATCTCCACCTCAATCTCTACGCAGACACGCGCAGCCACGCCTCTTCCCGCTCGTCGTCCCGGCGGCGGCCGCAGTCCGTGCACTCCCAGTCCTCCTTGCCGCCGTCTGCGTCTGCCGCGTCCCAGTCCTCGGCGCCCGCCTTTGCGTCGGATCGTGGCAAGGCGCCCGCGTCTGCGAGCGCGTGGTTCGGCGAGCACGGCTCGGACCTCGACGAGGAGGAGGTACTTCTCTTATTTCTCCCTCCGTGTTGAGGCGCGTGCTCACGCTATTTAGGTGTCCTCGCCCTCGCCCTCGCCCTCCCCGGCTCACATCCCGCTCCCGCTCCCACTCCCGCCCGCTACCCCCCACGCGCGCGCGCACCCACACCCACTCCCGCTGCCGCCGCCGAGCGCAAACGACCACGACACCCGGGGGATCACGCTCTCCTGGGGGGATGTCTGAGCGCTGCTCATGGACTGGGCTGTTATGTTGTAACATCTCCTGTACGGCACAACCCACGCGTCTTGCGCATTGGGATTGACATTTTACGCATACGTCCCATCGACGTTTTACGCATTTGACGGTTATGAGCCTGGATTGTTTGCACGCACTCCCCATTCCCCACACTCCGCTTCGGTCCTCGGACCCCGCACTCTACTCTACTCTACTTCCCACTCCCCACTCACACCTCTCCCGTCGCCCCTCGCTCCTCGCACCTCACCCCTCCACAAACAATCACGCTCCGGACCTTACGAGCCTCTCACCCTCCTTCCCTGACTTACGAGCCCCCCCCTCTCTCTTCTCGTCTTGGATTTCCATTATTGCCTGGGGTGTACACGCACGCACACGGACACGGACATGGATACGAACGGTGTATGTACACGCACAGACACGGGCACGGACGGACACGGACCGTACCTCCCTCCCTACCTACCTACCTACCTACCTACCTCCTAGCAATTGTATTAGCACTCGTATTAGTATTAGTATTAGTATGTGCATTAGCATTAGCATTAGTATTTATGTGGATGGCGTTGGCGTTGGATGTGGATGCCGATCGCTGCGTCGGGATCGCGATCGCGAGTTCAGTTGAGCGTTGAACGTTGCGTTGAGCGCTCCTCATCCTCATCAGGCCGCAAGCAGAGATAGAGATCTGCCATAAGTGCGCACGCGGGACCCGGGAGCTGGTACGTCCCCTGACTCGGAATCACGATCAGGTATGGGTATGGGCGCGGTTGCGGGGCGGCTGGTGAGTCCAGTGAAGAGAAGAGCCGGGAAGATGATTCGTTCCCCGCGCCCCGGAGAGACCGTACGCGGATGGATCTTCATCTCCTGTCGAGGACACCACCTCACCATTTGCTACTTCCCGTCCTCAGAAATTGAGTTTATATCGACTCAGCGCGCCGACAAGTTGTGGATACATATTATTTAGCTATAACGACTTCCTCCAATATCGCCGGGGCTTCATTGGCCGATTGTTCGTTCGATCGCATACATCTTGTTTCGGTTGCTTTTACCAAGTGGTGAACGGTGGGGCGGTGCGGCGGAGTTAATTGATATCAAAGCAAGCAAACAGGCCTGGGGCACGGGGAATTTAGGATTCCAACCTCTCTCCTTGGGACGTTGAATTGTGACTTCGCGCATTTGCACATTTGTTGAAACATCAGCGGGCGGTGCCGATGGGATGCCGATGCCGTGTAAACAATGATAAATCCGGGAATCAATTCAATCTCCGGCTTTTTGGGGCTGATTCCGCATTGCGCCCGTGGAGTCGCTCGATCTTGCAGCTGCTCCTGAGAACCATCGTTTGCGCTGTCTGGGCTCAGGGCTGGCTCCATTGCGACTACCTCGTATGGCTTGCTGTGAAACCAAAGGCTTGCAATATGCACTCGAGCCCCAGAGAACTTTGAGGAGGTGACCGCAGCTTGCGCCAGGGCGTCCTGCTACCTGGGTGACTCTAGAGACTCCTACACTGTACAGCTCTGGGACCCTCGCATCTCAAATGTGCGTACGCGGCATCCGATATGCCCCGCTACATAGCCGATGCCAAGATTTACCCTGGTCTGGGCGTTTTGGGACGGCATGCAATTGCGCTCTTACAACCGTCACCCACCGCGTCGATTATTCTGAGTCGCAAGGAGTGCACAGGAGCTGCACAGCTCGTGTCTCTTTTCAATCAGTGGCTGTCATGGGCGGTGCGTTGGATTTGAAACTCTCTCATTCTCTGGGCACCTCTATGAAACGCGCCCGAAGAAGGAAGGTAGGTCCTCATTAGTGTTGTTCAAAGTTGCTCCTACTTGCGCTCCTACTTATGCTCCTACTTGCCATTTTACAGCCAAAATGTCAAAAATGAAGGAAAAACTGGACTGAGTAGGAAACCAAAAAAGAGCAACTTTGAAACCACCCCCCCTATATCTTCCAAGTAGGAAGCAAGTAGCAAGACTCTTCTACTCCCAAACACTGCAAAAATGCAAGTAGGAGGGCAAGTAGGAGCCCTTTTTTCGCAAAAAGGAGCCTCTTGGCCTCCTACTTGCCTCCTACTTGTGCTCCTACTCATGCTCCTACTTGGTGTAGGAAGGCAAGTAGAAAAGTGAGTAGGGGCGCGAGTAGGAGGAAAGTAGGAGCAACTTTGAACAACACTATTCTTTCCTTCTTCATTTTCCTTTCACAATACTTTTTTCAGCAGCCCTGGCTTCTGTTTTTCTTCTTCTCTTGAGGAAACCTTCGCCCGCCTCTGCAAATGGGCGGGATCAACAGCCGTCGAGACCGTCGGGCATCGACGACACAATCTTTAATAGCAGGAACAAGCGGGTAAGTCTGCGCATGCTCAGCTTGCTCTCACGCTCATGTGCTCCACAGTACTCGACCGCTGTAATTATTGCAGGGACAAGTACGTCGCATTTATGACCTATTCAATTCCAGCGCTCAACGTGAACGTTCATGCTCTCCATGTGACTATCTACACCGGGAGTACAGGCATGTGGTGTATATCAGCCTTTTCGTTTCTCTTCATTCTGATAGATCATCGGGGCTAATCCACCCGGCGGAATTGGTGCGTTCGATGACACTGGCGTCGTGAAAAAGAAAAAAAACTACGGTGGCGGAGCGTCCATCAATGGCACGATCGGGCTGGCACAAGTCAGCATTGCGGGGTATACCATTCCTCGTCAAGGTAAAATCACATTCCATGGCGGACGACTTTTACTGACGCGTCGTATCTAGCCTTTCTCAACGTCACAAAGATATGGATTTTATATGATCCCACCCGAAATACGCTGAGCATCTTCCAGAACGTGGGGTTCAACGAATGTGGGAGCAGAATTTGCGGGCTCATTTAGTCTTGGGTTCGACAGCCCTACCGCCGGGATCCAGAAGACGATCACCACAGCAGGACCTGACGGCCCTGGGCTGGGCAAGTCCGTGCTGTCCAGCATCTTCGACATGAACCCCACCAAGGGGCGCTTCTTCGCGCTGGCTCTGTCGCGCCTCGGGGACACCAAGGACACGGCCAACGCGTCGTTGAGTATCAGCGAGTACGAGCGCCAATACGCGCGCGTGCAGTGGCGCGCGAGGCAACCTTTTTTCCCTGCGACGTCGAAGAGCTGGCACATCCTCTCCGACGGCGTCTCCGTCAACGGCGTCTCCGTCAACGGCGTCTCCATCCCGTGGACTGCGAATGACGCGGGCACGTCGTCCGGGAAGATCCTCGTTGGGCCCGACTCGGGCACGTCGAACATCATCATGCGCCCAGAGATCCGGGACTGCATTTACTCTACCGTCCCCGGTGCGGTGTTGGCCAAGAACTCGTCGATTGGCAACCAAGGCCACTGGAGCGGCGACCGGGATGTCTGGGTCGTGCTTTGCAACACGTCGGCCAGCTTTGCCGCATACTTCAGGTGAGGGCCCTTCGCTAACACGTCTTGATGTGCTATAACGTTTCTTGTAGTGGGCAGCCGCATCCACCCTCTCGACTTCATGTCTCTGAGTACACAGGTTGGCCCGGACAGGGTCAACCATACCATTTGCGTGGGCAGCATCACGAACGGCGGCTGCCTCGCAACCGGCCATACTGACGCACTGTTCGTTCGGCGACACCTTCCTGCGCAATGTCTACCCCGTGTAAGTCCTGCTGCCCCTTCTCTCTCAAGGCCAATCAATGCTGACTTGTTCCGAAAAGCTTCTCATTCGGCGACAACACGACATTGCCATACATCCAGCTCCTGCCGCTGACCAACGAGTGGGAGGCCTCGCAGGACTTTTTTCAGTGTCCGCCAACAGCTCCTCGCGAAGAACCCCCAGGAACTCGCACCCGCCGATCTCATCCGCGTATTCGACGGTCCTTCCGCCTCGACCTCGACTCTATCGAGCCCGGGTCAATCCCCTGCAGGCGGCTCCTCCTGCAACGACGTTCCCGATCCCTCCTCGGGAAGCGCCTGACCCTCAACCACGGGCAGGGTCACAGCAGGGAACCTCGCGGCCGCCGACGGTGCCTCCTCCACCGACTCCTCCACGGTGGCCAAATACGCGCCGACTATCATCGGCCTCCTCGGCGCGAACCTGGTCACCCTCCTAGTCCTCGTGTTCCTGGGTGTGATGGCCTTCGTGCGGCGCAGCCGCCAAATTGGGCTCGCGCGCGCGCCCGGGTCGCGGTACGTGCCAGAGCGGGTCAAGGACGAGTCCCTCCTGGCACCATCGTTCGATGAGGAGAAGCGGTACTCAGATATTTAGACACGCGCCATGGTATACTGGTAGTGTGTCTCGTCTGCTCGAGCAAAGGCCTCTGTAATTGAATTTTAAGTACGCATATTTCAAGTACAGCGTTTGTGTACTGGTGGACTCCGGGGAGTTTTACCTGGGAAGGTGAGAACTCTTGGTGGTCAGTTCCCACGAGGTTTTACCCGGAGGTCCCGCCTTTCAGGGCCGGCCAGTCCACAAATTGCCAGCGTCTTGTGATATCGACCCCCTGGAATTATGTTGTGCTCGGTTGGCATCTTGTAGATTTCTGGACGGATAACCACCCGTACAGTACTACTTGTTTGTCTTCTGTAAACTCGTTGTTCAGTCTGTGGACCATGCGAGTATAATAAATCCCCCCCCCCCAATGTCTAATTAATTGTGCACGTTCTTGGTATCCATCGTATGATCACACATTGGACCATTGCTCAGAGCCGGCTGACGGGGGCCGATAAACGGCACAGCCTATCTGTTACCCCCAGTAGTGATTCCAGAACTCTCCTCCTCTGTAATTGGATCTTAAGTCACACTACCTAATTAATTGCATACGTTCGTGGCGTCCATCGGATGGTTACACACAGCGTGGGCGACAAATGGCATAGACTATCACTGTTTCCAATCATTCCAGAGTTATTGTCCCGCCACGCTCTCGTGCGTGCCGGTGTACTAGGGTAAATGTCCAACCATACATGTAGTATTTCCCCTTGGCTTTCCCCCTTTCGTACTTCACCCATGTGACTTCTTGCAGAGTTCCTTGTGTCTGTCGACAGAGACGTGAATCTCCCCATATTCCTCGAATTCAGACAACGAGCTCACCAGACCGCATCCTCGTTGGTATGTTTTGCTGTGGGGTGAACCTTTCTTGGTGCAGCCGAATCTTGTGACCATCCCAGCCCAACGCGGGCATGGATGAGAAGGTTTGGAACACCGATAATAACCGGGAACGTGTCTGAAGGAATGAGCTCCGTATCCGAGTTGGCGAGCTGAGTAATGGTGTTGAAGCAGAGCCAAAGCCTGGTGGATGATCGGGTTAGGACGGAATTGATATGCGGGTCCATCAATGCATACGTCTGGAGAGCGGCACTTTCGACCAGGATAGAGAGGAATGACTGGGTGATTCATTAGTTGCAACCACCGCCGGGCTAAAAACGGAGTACTATTAGGCGGGATTGAGATGCTGTTTTAACACTGTTCACTCTCGATATACGGAATGCGAGGAAAGCTGGGAAAATCTTTAAATCAGGATAGCAGAGCAGGATGAATAAACTGATACCGGTGCTATAAACGGTGGTCCGAGTAGAGCATGAGTTTCCGTTCATGGCGTGCTCAAAGGACCTACATACAGCAATGATAAAATAGACCCAGTTGCTGTCCAAGGTTTTGATTCTTTGTAGAATAGAGCCTCGCGAAGTCTGGGTTCCCATTGGGCAAACTCAGGGACATTACCAATTGACGTTACTACGGGATTTTACTCAAGGGACCTGGGGGGATGGAGAAATGCGAGGCCACTCACCGAATGTTCCCATGAGAGTGAACATTGGGAAGATTATGACGTAGCAATTTAGCCCCCAAATTATCCATAAGCGATAGATCTGGAAAATTCGATCAATTGAGAGTCAAGGATATGGGTACTGAGAGAACCGACAATAAGAGAATCAACAATCAACATTGAGGAGAAGAACAGGATGACCTTGATGATCTCACTCCGTTTGGGAAAGGTTTGCGTAGAAGGCATCTTCCGCCGTGGCACTGGCATGATAAATAAACGCGAAGAAAGCCTGATATATAACAACGATCCAATCCTGATGTCCCCTATTAGCAGTGACAACTGAGTGCGTTCATATGCTCACAGCCGTGATAACTATGGACAGACTAATCACTCCAAGGAACACCAGGGAGGTGAAATGATGTTTGGTGCTTTGATTATGTCCAGCCAGGGTCCGCCAGGTCGCCAAGAAGTAGATAGTCAAGATGAAAAGAAGTGAACGAATCCCATATAACCAGCTTTCAAGGACGAGAGTGGCAAGATTGGCTGGGAGGAGAGTGATGCCCGGCATCAGGATGTCTGAGGAGTCAGTCGCAAGCCAGAGAGCCTTATATACATGAGTAAGTGATGATCTTTGGATGGAGAGTGTGTGAAACATCTGCCAAGAGGTATGAATGAACATCAAGGATTTTAATGATGAATCCAAGTTTGGATGACATGCGAGATCATCATTATCGAAAGCATCTTCGGTGTGGGTTTGAAATTTACTTGTAATCAGTCTGAAAAATGACGATAGGAGCTCTCGGCTGGTGCATTTGCCATGAGCCCTGGCGCGGCCGCTTGAGCGCCGAAACTCCAGCCTGAAGACGGAATTTAGTACTCCTTCTCTTCACAATCATTCGGCCCGAACTTTGCTGGCTTCTATCGGATCCAAAAACAGATGTTGGATGGACAGATAGATGCTGCCATGGTTACAAGTGAAGTCTTATAACAGAGTATAACAGCCGACCCAGAATCAGAGGACGTATCGGAACGACGAGTCCGTATCGCCGTCACTGGGTTTACACTTTCGTCTGTTTGCCATATACTCAAAGAACCACAAAGCCGCGATCCCTGTAGAAACGACCACCGCGAGCGATACACTCAGGGTGCTACCGATATGCTAAAACAGGGAATCAATGAGAGCTCGATGCCCAGGGTACATGCAAGACTCACATAGCCAGTCTTGGTATCGGTTGGGACTGTTGAGAGCGATGTATTTAGCTCCAAGCAAGAAAATGAAACATTAGGGCTTACAATACGACCATGAACCGACGATGCTCCCCGCGCCGGCAGAAGACCGATCAGTGGCTGTGTCGATAGCATCACTTCCCGTAGATAGCCTGCGGCGTCAGCCGCGTAGAAAGCCTCAAGCTTGCTTTTCACCGTCAGTGCCCCGTGCCTCACCGTGAGCATCTCCAACGGCACCGGAGATGACGGCCGCGGTGAGGGCGCGCGTGCTTTCGCAGCGCGCGTTGGATGTCCAAGTGAGGACGGTGGGCTCTGAGGGGGTCATTGTATTCAGATTATTACTCAAACGAGCGGCGAATCGCACCATAGCAGCCGCCCATGGTGTTGAGGAACAGGCAGGTATACCGCGTCTGGATGTACGTCGCAACAGTGGCAAGCCACGTCCCGTGTCCCGCGATGGTAAAGAGAGCGCCGACCTGCGCGGCGGCAGCGTGTTGCTTATAGCGCATCGCGAGGTATACGAGGATCATGGAGAATCCCCATGTGCAGCTTCGGGTAAAATAATATTAGCGTCACGTTAATTGCGGCTGGGGAATTGGCGACACTTACACATTCGGCGGGACGGAGCTTTGCGCACGAGTCGCCGCTCTGCTGCCGCATCGACGTGCAGGGGGTCCTTGACAGCCTCTTCTCGTCATAGATCGAATGACTGGGAGAAGTTTCGAGCCGATACAAGTAGGCCTCGGTTATAACGCGTAGAGGAACTTCGCAATAAAAATATGGCTGGCCCTCTGGATCGACGTGTGCGGACCAAAATCGCAGAGGTATTCCGGCCTTGGCGGGAATGAGCGATCCAAATTGGATAAATATACGAGCAGCGCACTTGGGATCGTGGGAGGACGTGAAGAATGCGGCAGAAATTACCATAGGCACTGGTTCCACTCTGGAAAATTCCTGCATTTAGTAATGTTCACAATATTTAGATAGAAACGGACAGTGTGCTGGTTTCGTACCGCCCCGTGCCGTGGGAGGTGATGGGCCGCAGGGAGCCGATGATTTTTTCGTCGCCGGTAGAGTAGTCGGATTTATGAGCATCCGTTTGGATTGTAGTGGAGGGGATCCTATGGAGTCATGCATAGTGTTAAAGGGTTCAACACGGCCTTTAAAGAGCCAGCGTCCTCGGGCTTCGGGATTCGTGAACCACTGAAGCTGTAGTGTAACGGCAAGAAGATCGTGTTCTGGAGCGCCTAGTATGTCCGTGTTCTGGAGCGTCTAGTATGTCTGTTGACCCATCCAGTAGATATCTTGTGGGACCACTCCACGCACTGCTTGCACAGCAGTTAGCCGCCGTGTGACAGTGTGATGAAAGCTTAAAAACAGCCTCCATGGGCGCCTATCTGTAGTAATCTGATCACAAACAATCTGGGTGCAATCGGTGGCTGATTATCACCGACAGTCGACCGACTCGGCCGGTTTTCATGATTTTCACCACCTCCAGCTTCTTCCAAAGTCAGCTGCTGAGGGCTGACGTGTCATGGGGAGGACACCTCAACAGAATCACTTTAGACTTCGACGAGGCCGCGCATTTACTGCTACTCAAGGCGATGTAAAAAGAATCTCACTGCCACACCTTCCTTGCGTCACGGCCTTTGCCAACTTTCAGCTTGCCAAAACTGCACACAGATCCCGAAGTCCTGGCACTTTTCTCATGTTCACTGGCAAGGTCCGAGAGTCATCGTTGCGGGGATCAGACATCTAAGCATTTTGCTGTAGGTCCCATAATGACGATCGGATTTCTGATGATCAATTTTATAAGAAGTATGTCAGAGCTAGGTGTGCTCACTGTCCAATTGGGAGGGGCCTAAATTCGTGAGTGGCGCTACCTGTCTCTTTGAAACGATGAACTGTCGGACCTTGCCAGTGAACATGAGAAAGGTGCCAGGACTTCGGGATCTGTGTGCTGTTTTGGTAAGCTGAAGTTGGCAAAGGCCGTGACGCAAGGAAGGTGCGGCAGTGAGATTCTTTTTACATCGCCTTGAGTAGCAAGGGCCGACAGTTCATCGTTTCAAAGAGACAGGTAGCGCCACTCACGAATCTAGGTCTCTCCCAATTGGACAGCAAGCACACCTAGCTCTGACATACTTCTTATAAAATTGATCATCAGAAATCCGATCGTCATTATGGGACCTACAGCAAAATGCTTAGATGTCTGATCCCCGCAACGATAACTCTCGGACCTTGCCAGTGAACATGAGAAAGGTGCCAGGACTTCGGGATCTGTGTGCAGTTTTGGCAAGCTGAAAGTTGGCAAAGGCCGTGACGCAAGGAAGGTGTGGCAGTAAGATTCTTTTTTACATCGCCTTGAGTAGCAGTAAATGTGCGGCTGACTGGAAGTAATCTGGGAGAATAATGGGGAGGAGGAGGGCATCGCGAGGACGTTATATTGGCTTTTTGGTTTAACCTGAGGCCTGCCATTGCACATTTCACACTCCATGAGGACATTTGTAGCATTGAACTTTGAGGATGGTTGGGCTCGATTACATGCGCCTGTCAACTGAGCCATTCGCACGATATGCGGCTTAGATAAGTAATACTTCCGTCAGGGCACCAACACTCGCATCGCACTTCGTCTCACAGACAGCGCCACCAGTGTTCTTCACATGCTTCTACATGAGGCTTTCATTCCCGTCCAAATCTCGGCGCTAACCGTGTTCTGCACAATTCCTATTATAGATAGAATATACCGCCGCTATTCAAAGATGGCGGGGCTATTCCGTGCTCCCGTGGGCTGGTCCCTAAAACTTTATTTGGACCACATAATGCACGAGATCCACCCGGAATAACTAGTCCTAACAGCCTCCTCAAAACGTGACTGATCGTCGGTCGTTTATAAGAGGCGCCAGTAAACGCAGTCTGAGGGCATCAATTTTCGATGGCCCCCGTCCGTCCCTTCTCATTTGATTGTTCAACTGCCTTGGCTGTGGGGGAGGACTTACTCACCACCTCCTCAGCCCGGACCTTCGTCGCAGTCACGTTGATTTCTGCCACGCTATTCCTTGCGTTGCACGCCGTACGCCCTACGCGGATAATGCCCCACCTCGAGTCACGGCTGCGTGAAGTGGAGGACCTCTATTATGCCCCAATCACTGCGGGGCCGTTCAGTGTGGACACCACAGGGAGCGCGGCGGCGGATCTCGCGCTAGAACTCATTGCGTACGGCACCCCATCCCTCCGCGGTATCTCGTTAATTCCCCGCTGTAGCCTGCAAGACAAGGCCCGTAACCTCCGGATAAAAACACTCCGTTCCACGGCGTGCCCGATGGCCTGGTGGAGAGAACTATGTGCGACGTGCACGGGCCAGTCCCTCGCCATCTGGCGGTGCAACCGGGATCTCACGCGGCTCCGGAATGTACTTCAGGTGCGTACGGAGCAAGTCGCTTGAATAGGTAGCACTAATTTCTGGTCAGCTGCGGATTCAGGAGCAAATTGATATCTTCCACTCCGAGTTTGCTGGAGGACACTCGGCGGCTGTGCGGCTGGAGGTGCGCCGGAGATTGGTGAGGGGGACCGGTAGATGAATTGTAGGGCGATGTGCGGTACAGGTGGGGACGCGCCTTGGTCCCGGGGTTTACTTCCTCATTCAGACTCCGCTACGCGCCATCTACACGACTCGCACCTCGCGCTCACTTGAAAGTAATTTTCCACTTGAATTCAATTCAGAATCTATGGTGTGAGATCTATAATGAAACCCGCTATATATTTAGGTGCTTCGCCTAAAACATAGATACAGACTTAGAGCCCTGCTGCTTGAATAAAACGCTTCCGGCGGTTGCCGACGGCGTCAAGGTGTGCCGCATTTGAGCGCGATGCGCCGCGCTTGGCATGTGCCGTGTGTGTCGCATCTGGACAGTCCCGCTCCCTGTAAGTCTTCGAGCCTGGGGGGGGGGAGTAGGTGCACCGAATCTTCACACTTAAGTAATCTCGTATGGCCAATGTCCCAGGTCAATGCAAGTCCGAGACCGGCAAATAACGGATTGGACACCCCTTTGGGCATACATCAATCTCCAAGGGCTGAAAACAATGGTTTGATTTGTAGTCTGGATCGCCGGAAGCTAGGGTCTGATCATGATAAGCAGGCACTATTGCGCGCTCGTACCTCGCGTGTTGAACTTGTAGCCAGAATCATGGTTCCGTTTGTAGTTGAGACTATGGGCTCCATCCGTACTTTGAATCCGGAGTTTGTCTGGCATTTTGGTGAGGTACGCCGTTTGGGTACACAGGGCTTTGAGTGGTCTCGTTGGTTTGTTTGTGCTTGGCTCCGCGTGATCGTTCTGGCACTGCCACCGGATTGCGACTTCGCCTCGACTCCCATCTTGTTCCCATCCCCTCGCTGAGTAGGCACCCTCACGTCTCGCAAGGCCACCATTCAAAGTCCTGACAGTAATCCAATCTACCAAACCAACCCCCGCCTTTATGCGTCGGGTTGCCGCTGAACTAGTCGATCTGATCATCTTATTCCTTCACCCAATTCCCCTGCAAAGCGGAAATGGGAACGGCAATTTACTGGAAAAATCCACAACCACCGATGTGGCCAACTGCGGTCTCGTCTGTAGGGAGTGGGACCCTTCAAGTCGACGTGTCCTCTTCTATAGAGTCCACGTCCGGCAAAGGAATTCCCGCGCGTTTGCGAAACTCTGCAAAAGCCACAGCACCTCACGTTTCTCCTTCACGTCCGGGAGCTGCAATTCCACCACCCTGGGATCTTGAAGAAGTGTTGGTAGACCACCATTCTTCTCAGAATAGCGAAACACCTTTCGTGGTCGGTTTATTCCGTCCCCCGCTCCGGGCACTATCCATACATGCTACATTACCCCCGACTCCCTGGAATCACGCACCTGGACGTAGTTCCACATCGCTCTACGCCCGCCGCCGAGACCATAAGATGCGTAGCATCTTTTCCGAGCCTAGAAACGTTGAAAGTTAGGCTCTGGCCCTCGAATCGGCGTGCCTTGGTGGTGCCGGATGAACCTCTCCAGCTAGCAAAAACACTTCACTCCCTGGATCTAAAATGCACCGACATCGACTTTCTTTCGCGGATCCAGTCACCGAATGTCAACGTATCGACGCTCAAACTCAACATTCGGTGGGCCTGGGCGGAGGCTTGGACGGAGGCCTGGGTGTGCACAGTCGGCTACATTCAAGATTGCGGTTCCTCCTTGACATCTCTGAGTCTAATCTTCATTGACTGCCCAAGGATACTTGGTATGCCGTGCTTGCTTGCCCTCGCTCGGTCTGACCTGGCAGCTAGCTGTAGAGTTCGCCGACAACTTTCTCAGATCGAATACGCAGCTTCGAGAGCTAACCATCCAAGCTCACTCTGCTGCTGCCTCACTGCTGTTCATGCGAATTCACCTCCCACCGTCTCTGGAGATCACCACACTCGCAATACCTGCCTTCATCCCGCTTTCCGAGCAGGCCTCACGAGACCTGGACTCAGTGATTGCATCCCGGGTGTTGTCTACTTTGGAACCTACAGGTTGGAAGAAGTGGGCCATCTTCATTCGAATCTCGACGAGATACCGGCGTGTATGCTTCATCGCCTGCCGTTGTGCACGGCTCGCGGCATAGTCACAGAGAGCGTGGCGGGAGAAGAGCTCTGGAATTATTCCTATGGCATCATATAGGCTGTGCCATTTATCGGCCCCCGTCAGCCTGCTTCGAGCAATGGTCCAATGCCAAGAACGTGTGCAATTAATATGTAGCAGAGCACCCATAGCACTAGGCTTCAGACTATCGGCATGGCTCTAGCCATGGTAAATGTTTTCAAAAGCCACGACTCTAGCCATGGATGGCTAGGGCCATGGCTATAGTCTTCAGGACAAGAGCAAAATAACAAAAGACACTATGGGGATTGAACCCTGGACCTTGCGGTATCATGAGAAAGGCGGATGCCAGAGTATAATCAACTGAGCCAGACAACCATGGAAGAGAGAATAATGTATGGACATAGACCATCATTCTCCAAATGCAGAATTAGCATGTAATTCCGCCATTATGGCCCCGCCTTAGGGGCGATTCAATCATACTGTAAGGAACCGATCCATTGAGCACCGCTCGCTTTACCCGCCCACCGTCCCCTCGCGCCCACCGCCTCCCGCACCCACCATCCCTCCACCAACCGTCTTTCCCAAACTCCTCCTCCTCCCCACGGTCCCGAGTCAGCACCCCCCTGTCTTTCGATTTTGAAATAACGCCCTATCCATGCCATAGCCAAACCGCGCACAATTCAACCGCTTCCGTCCGCACTCGATCTTGATCTTGCTCTTGATCGCGGACTCAGACTGCTCCTCACATTCGGCGCGACCGACTTACCAGCTTGCTCCCAGTTGGCGGTTGGGGGTTGGCCTCCGTGCATCAAAATAAATACTGCGTAATACTAAAACAGATCCGAAGCCGTTCCAGTGTATCTTATCTCGGAATGATCCGGCGGAGTTTGAATAAATGATAATAAAAAGATACCGTGAAAGTATGGGTTATGGGATAACCGGGCCATCAACCGGGATCAAAACCGGCGGCATGAGCGGCAGGCGGCGGACTTTGAATTCTCTACTAGTTACTATATTCGGTCGCCTGTCCCTCTCCTCCTCTCCCGCTGCCGCGCTCCCGCCCACCTCTCCGACGATGCAATGCCCCCGTCCCTCGGCCACGAGAACCCCTGCTCCAAATGCAATGCCTATCTCATAATATTTTCCTCCCGTTCCGAGCGGTTGTCCTCGGAGGTCCATCAGCCAGATTTCCGCCTTTAATACAGCCCACAGGTCCTTGATATCACCAATAAAAAGGCCAATGGCACTGCTGAGGAGCATCAAAACACTGGGAGAGCGCGTCGGGCGCTTGATTGAGCCTCCTGTCTCGCCGATTGAGTTAGCTTGATATCTCTCTTCAAGAGGGAGCCGAGATGAAGAAAGTCGAGAAGGTGAAAGGTTTTAATGTGTCGCAGGCTGGGGTGCTGGTTCAGTAGCTGTAGCGGGGCGAGAAGAGCCATCGTATTGGGCGGAAGGAGAACTCTCATATTTCCTAATCGGGAACGGACTTCAATTTGGCCGACATGCCGAACGCTCATTACATAATCCCCGTCATTCCCCGTCAGGCACCCCGGTTTTGATCCCCCGGTTTTCCCATATCCCATTTGTTCTCAAGATACCGCCATCATTCTCTTATCAATTATTCAATCTCCGCCGGATCAGTCCGAGATAAGATTATATCATATATGCGTAGCAGGATCACACTCAGAACGTCTGGGTTACCGAGACAGATCATAGGTAATCCGTGTCCGTCCGTGTACATCTCAAAAGCCTATCAAAAATAGTCCAAGAGAGGCGCGTCAGTGCATAGTAAGTGTACGGAACGTAATACGTAATCGCCTCCTCCCATCCGCTTGCGTCCACCGTCGGCGCGGGGCGTCACTCTCCGCTCACTCGCCTGATGCCAGCCCCGGCGGGGCTGGCCGCGCTCGCTTTAAGCGCTCACCGTCCCCTCGCGCCCACCGCATTGCCACCCATCATCCCCGAGGAGAAGAGATGGGAAGAGGAAGAGACGCTGCGTTGGTGGAGCGCGTCTGTGAAAGCTATCCACTCAACTTGGATTCAGAACTGTAGAACCCAAAATCCGGTGGACCGTGGCCTTTTCGCAGGCAGTAAGACTGCGGAGAACCGGAGAGAGCCGAGTTCGACCTTCGGGTGGGGAGATGAAAAGAGTATCGGAGTAATATGCACCGACCGGGTAGCGCGGACCACAACTAGACCCCCAGGCCGGGACGAATCCGATGAAATGAAACGGCAGGATGCGGACACTCACGGTATTGTCTCGAACTGTGCGCGGAACCCCTGTATGGTATATGGTACTCGGATGTAGTTATTTAAATGGGAGATAATTATTGGCTCAATCTTGCGGCAGCGCTGCGAAGGCTGTTAATGTGGAATCTGCGTAGTAAGCCGTGCTTAATGCGTCGCCAAAACAAGGGCCGATTCGGGGAGGCGCCGCCAGTGAGATGACAGAGCATCCGGTTCTTCTGTTCAACATGAACTGGTTCCTTGGTGCTTCCTCCTTGATTTTTTCGTCTCACGACGACCATGGAATCGAGCGGCATTCCGATGTAGTAGAGGATGGGTGCTCACTAGGTACAAGATCGTTCTCCATGAGTGGCTAGTTCAGGCGGCCGGTGGCTTGACGGGATCACATCACATCACGGCAAACACCGATTCGATCTCCATTGCCATCACTGGATGCCGCTAGACCCAATCCGGAAATCTTCCTACCTGTTCTTCTCCCTTCTCCTCCTTCTCCCTCCCCCTCCCCTGTCCGGCAATTGATGTATTCATGCCCTTCCCGCTCCTTGCTATCCTGCTCTGCTGCTGCCGCCGGACCCGTACGCGCGACGCCGAATCCACCGTACGCCTCTTCTCTTCTCTTCATATAATTCAAATTGCAATGGAGGCTGATTCATTCATTGACTCATGGTGGCAGGTCATCCCGAGCGAAACCTCGCGCCTCCGGGACCCGCCTTCGCTGTTTGTCCCCTTGCACTCCACGAAAGAGAACCTGAAATGCTTACGAACGGGCATTAAAGCAGCCCCGCGCCGGTAGTCGACCACCAAACCCTCGGCGAGAGGCTGGCCGGCATTTTGTGCGCGAAGGAGGAGTCCGTATTGCGTTCTCCTGTACTACACGCAATTTATACTGATTCTCCGCGTGAACAGGAAGATGGTCAGCGTAGCCGCGCGCACGCCCTTCACCATCGTCTCATCCCATCCCACACTCTCACCCTCGCCCTCGCCCTCGCCTTCGCCCTCGTCCTCGCCCTTGCCCTCCTCGTCCACACGCCCCACGAACGGCACGACGACGATAAACCGCCGCCCCCCCGTGCTCACCATGATGCCCGCGCGCGCGCGCTCGCAGGGGAGCAGTCTCCACCTCAATCTCTACGCGGACACGCGCAGCCACGCCTCCCGCTCGTCCTCCCGGCGGCGCCCGCAGTCCGCGCACTCCCAGTCCTCCGTGCTTCCGTCTGCGTTCTCCGCGTCCCAGTCTCCGGCGCCCGCCCCCGCGTCGGATCGCGGCAAGGCACCTGCGTCTGCGAGCACGTGGTTCGGCGAGAGCGGCTCGGACGCGTCTGCGGAGGAGGCACTTCTCTTATTTTTCACTCCATGTCGAGGCGTGCGTTCACGCTATTTATTTAGGTGGTCACGGCCGCGCCCTCGCCCTCGCCCTCGCCGCGGCGCATCCACCACCCGCTGACACACCCGCCCGCGCCCCCACACGCTACGCGGGTGCAGGGCATCACGCTCTCCTGGGGCGATGTCTGAACGCGCCCACGGATTGTTATGTTGTATGTAACGTCTCCTTTACGGCCTCGACCCACGCTCCCGCGCATTGGGATTGGCATTTTACGCATTCGACGCTTACGATCCTTCACCCCCGCGCCCCACGCCCCACACGCCTCTTCCGACCTCGGACTTCGGACCTCCCTCACTCTACTCTACTCTACTCCACCCCGACTTCACCCGTCGCACCTCCCACCTCACTCCCCCACAAAAAATGACGCTCCTTACCTTACTTACGAGCCTCTCTCTCTTCTCACAGACCCGGACGAACACGGACTGTACCTACCTACCTATCTATCTACCTCCCTATCTACCTACCTCCCTATCGTATTAGTATCAGCATTAGTATTAGTATTAGTATCAGCATGTATGCGGATGGCGTTGGCGTTGGATGTGGATGCCGATCGCTGCATCGGGATCGCGATCGCGATTTCAGTTGAGCGTTGAACGTTACGTTGAACGTTCCTCACCCTCATCATGATCAGGCCGCAAGGATAGATGGAGGTCTGCACAAGTGCACAAGTGCACACGAGGATCCGGGAGCTGGTACGTCCCCTGACTCGGAATCACGATCAGGCCTAGGTATGGGCGGTTGCGGGGCGGCTGGTGAGTCTAGTGAAGATAAGAACCGGGAAGATGATTCGTTCCCCGCGCCCGGGAGAGACCGTACGCGGATGGATCATAGTAATTCATCTCCTGTCGAGAACACCACCTCGCCGTTTGCTACTTGCCGCGCCCAAAAGTTGAATTTATATCAACTCAGCGCGCCCATAACTTATGGATAGATATTATTTAATTATAACGACTTCCTCCAATATCTCCAGGGCTTCAAGCTTCATGGGCCGATTGTTCGTTCGATCGTATGCATACAATGTCTTTGTTTCGGTTGCTTTACCAAGTGGTGAGCGGTGCGGCGGATTTAATAGATACAAGAGCGCGGTGGGGCGCTCCGCGCCCCACCACTTTGGCTGGACAATGAATGCGGGACCTTGGATCTTTGCTGAATATACAGAAGTTTGTATATGCAGAATAGGTTCCCAGTATAATGAATTCGTTCACAGAATAAATAAGGTTGCCCTTGACCCCAGAGTTGACTTTAGGGCCGGTCTCGGTGGAATCTCGGGGTCAAGTGATCTTCGGAGTTTAAAAAGCTTCAGACGGACGGACACACGTAATTTTAAAAAGAGGGTGTTTATGTAAAGCAAGCAATCAGTTTTGTGGGCTGGGGAAGTTTTGACTCTCCCTTGGAATGTTGAATTGTGACTTTGCGCATTGAATTTGCCATTTGTTGAAAACATCAACGGGCGGTGCCGATAGGATGCCGATGCCGTGCCGGTAAGCAATGATAAATCCGGTAATCAATTGAATCTCCGGTTTTTTTTGCGGCTGTCTTGACCTGAGTCCGATATTGATTTCTCCTTGCGCCCGTGGAGTCACTCGGTCTTGCAGCAACTCCTGGGAACACTCGTCGTTTGCGCTGTCTTGCTCAGGCCTGGCTCCATTGCGGACCGTGCGGTTAACTCGTATGGATAATAATAATGGCTTGCGGCTGTGTAACCAAGGCTTGCAGTATGCACTAATATTCGCTGCGCATTCGATCGACTTCGAGCCCCAGAACTTTGAGGAGGTGACTGCAGCTTGCGCGCCAGGGCGTCCTGCTACCTGGGTGACTCTAGGAGCTCCTACACTGTGCTCGGGGACCCTCGCATCTCAAATGTGTGTACGCGGCATCCGAAATGCGACTCAAACGCCCCGCTAGCCGATGCCAAGATTTACCCTGGTCTGTTCAATGGCGCTCTCGCAGCCGTCACCCACCGCTTCGAATACGCTGGGTCGCAAGGAGTGCACAGGAGCTGCACAGCTCGCGTATCTTTTCAATCAGTGGCTGTCATGGGCGGTGCGTTGAATTTGGAACTATCTCATTCTCTGGGCACCTGGGCTCTATAAAATGTGCCCGGGGAAGGAAATTGGTTCCTCATTCTTTCCTTCTTCATTCTTTCACCATGCTTTTTTCGGCAGTTCTGCCTTCCGTTTTTCTTCTTTTGACGAAACCTTCGCCCGCCTCTGCAAATGGCCGGGATCAACAGCTTTCGAGACCTTCGGGTATCGACGACACCCTCTTCAACAGCAGAAACAACCGGGTAAGTCTGCGTATGCTCATCTTGTCCTCATACTTATTTGCCTCACAGTATTCGACCAGCGTAACCATTGCAGGGAAAAGGACGTCTTATTTTAAACCGATTCAACTCCAGCGCTCAACGTGAATGTTCAAGCTCTCCATGGGACCATCGACACCGGGAGTACAGACATGTGGTGTGTATCAGCCTTTTCTTTTCTCTTCATTCCACTGATAGCCGATCGTCGGGGTTATCCACCCGGTGGAATTGGGGCGTTCGAGGACACTGATGTCGTGAAAGAAATCAACTACGGTGGCGGAGCGTCCATCAATGGCACGATCGGGCTGGCACAAGTCAGCATTGCGGGGGATACCATTCCTCGTCAAGGTAAAGTCACATTCCATGGCGAACGACTTTTGCTGACGCGTCGTATCTAGCCTTTGTCAACGTCACACAGGTATGGATTTTATATGATCCCACCCGAAATACTCTGACCATCTTCTAGAACGTGGGGTTGGACGAATGTGGAAGCGGCAATTGCGGGCTGATTGGTCTCGGGTTCGACAGCCCTACGGCCGGTATCCAGAAGGCGCTCAGTACAGCAGGGCTCAACGGCCCTGGGCTGGGCAAGTCCGTGCTGTTCAGCATCTTCGACGTGAACCCCACCAAGGGGCGCTTCTTCGCGCTGGCTCTGTTGCGCCTCGGGGACACCAAGGACACAGCCAACGCGTCGTTGAGTATCAGCGAGTACGAGCGCCAATACGAGGGCGTGCAGGGGGGCGCGAGGCAACCTTTGTTCCCTGCGACGTCGAAGAGCTGGCACATCCTCTCCGACGGCGTCTCCGTCAACGGCGTCTCCATCCCGTGGACTGCGAATGACGCGGGGACGCCGTTCAAGCAGATCCTCGTTGGGCTCGACTCGGGAAGAAGCCCTAGCAGGATTGCTTAATCCGGGGCCGTTGAGACGGAAGAACCGGATTAAATCCGAGATTAACTTAATCGGATTAAAGCAAGAATGGGAACGCAACAATGATCCAGATCATCCACGGACTGATTAAGCCTGGATTAAACAGGGCTTATTCCGCGGTCAGCGGAGTTGTGGCGCGACAAAAATGCGTATGACCAGCTTCGAACGCGGGACCTCTGCATTCCCGGAATTCATAGCGTAAGGGGGATAATCCACTAGACTAAAGGGCCTTTGCCAGTGGCAACAACTGGAGTCCTACGTCACTATTCAGCTCATGGCGGCAGTTGAAAGTATTATTAATGACCACATCCGACGCGAGCCCAGAAATATGTAAGACTACAATATTTACAGAAACTACGTTGTTTCAGATAAATGCCTAGACAAGTGTGCTTCCTCTGCCGCCCGTTCGTCCTCGATGAATTGGATCACATTTGCTGTTGGTAATAGTAGCGCCTCATGCCCGGCCATCTTGACATACCCGCGTGCTTCCTCTGCCCGGCGTTCATACATGGCTGCCTTCTGCCGAGCATACGCAGCATGTCCAGGTTGATTTGGAGCCAAATCTGCCAGTTGAGTCCATACCCGTCCCATTTTGTCAAAGCTTCGGATAGTCCGTAGCAACTCAACGAGTTTCTGTTCTTTCTGTTCTTGCCAGCGTTGCATTTCAGCCTCTGCGCGGAACCACTGGACTCGATCACCTGAAAGAATGGTGAATAAAGGACAATTTTGCAATGAACTCACACATACCCTCGCTTGACCATTCCTCCATTTCAGTCTGTGAAAGCCTTCCCATCTTCCCTAACTGCCACAGCCAGCCTTCTGGTCGCTCTGAAGCAATATTTCCAGGTGTATCGGCAGAAAAAGTCTTTGAACCTGGGTCCCGGGGTCCTGTAATATTTTGATCATGATGTGGACAGACATGGACAACTGAATTAAACAAACCCGATTTGCGAGTTTCCATTTGGGTTCCACTCAGCCCTGACAACAAACTATGAATTTCAGAGTGATGCAATATGAACAATTGACATACCAGATGTGGATGAGTTGTTCCTTGCGGAGATGGACGAAGCAACATGAGACGAGGATGTGATTCCTCCCGTCGTCCTCCACAGTAGTCCGTCGGTAAATCTTGAGTCTCCAGTATGGCGCGTTTGTCGAACAGACTTCATGAATAGGTCGGCCTCTCTTAGGGGTGGAAAGGAGGTCCCAGAGCCTTCCTGCAATGCTTCAAGAGAAATCATTGCCCACCGCGCGGATTCATAAGAGTCCATGTGCCGATCACGTCGCTTGGTGGCTTCTCTTATCTGGTCGCCTGATCTACTATTATCTTTTTGCTGTCTGTCATTTTTCCCCTTCAAGTCACGCAGGGCTGTGATCGCCTTGACCACGTTCTGAGTGGCCCGCAGTGAGTCAAATGCCTGGCCCTCGCGCCATCTGACCTCCTCGACACCCAGAGCTGCGACATCAAGTTCCAGCCGCTCTGAAGCGGTGAGGTCCGAGGGCAGATAGAGGGTTTCGTCCTCCACCTGAACAGCTGGAGAGATTGCAGCCTGTATAGATACTTTATCCCCTAATTTTCTGATCCTCACCAGTGGTTATGTCTATAGTGATGAAGAATCAGGTGCTTTTGAGGCTGAGTAGATCTTATCGCTGTAAGTCCGCCCACCTCCGTGTAATATGCTGCATGTTTAACATTATTTTCTCAAGGACGAGCGGTTAAACTTCACATTCCGGGAGGTGAATCCTGATTGATCCAGTCCAATCAGAAACTCGGAGCTCACTCCGCGAAGGGTTTTGAACATTAATCCTGATTGATCCATTTTAATCCGAGTTGGCTAGTGTTTAATCTTCATAATTCATGCCATTAAATCGAACATATTAATCTTTCATCCTTGATCAATTCTTCGCTTATGTACTCTTTTGAACATTAATCCTGATTGATCCATTTTAATCCGAGTTGGCTAGTGTTTAATCTTCATAATTCATCCCGTTAAATCGGACATATTAATCTTTCATCCTTGATCAATTCTTCGTTTATGTACTCTTCAGCCTCGCTAGTCTTTGAGTTGATCGTAATTTGTAATCGGAAGCCGTCGTTGGCAAGGTGGGAATGGGTCAATAAGTTGTATCAGCCTCAGACTTCTGTAGCGGATGTTTGGCAGAACGGCTTATGTTGTGTCCTGCCCTGGCTAAGTGGAGGTCGTGTGTTCAATTCAGGCAGCACACTCTTTTTAAAAGGACTTGTGAGGAGGCTAAATCTGGTTTAATGAACGAGCATTCCAGTCCCTCCCCCGGATTAAGCAAGCCACGATTTAATCCGGTTCTTCCGTCTCAACGGCCTTGGATTAAGCAATCCTCCTAGGGTTACTGAAGAGGGCACGGCGAACATCAGCGTGCGCCCGGAGATCCGGGACCGCATTTACTCTACCGTCCCCGGTGCGGTGCTGACCAAGAACACGTCGATTGGCAACCAAGGCCACTGGAGCGGCGACCGGGATGTCTGGGTCGTTCTTTGCAACACGTCGGCCAGCTTTGCCGCATACTTCAGGTAAGGGCCCTTCGCCAACACGTCTTGATGTGCTATAACGTTTCTTGTAGTGGGCAGTCGCATCCACCCTCTCGACTTCGTGTCGCTGAGCACACAGGTTGGCCCGGACAGGGTCAACCATACCATTTGCGTGGGCAGCATCACGAACGGCGGCTGCCTCACAACCGGCCATACTGACGCACTGTTCGGCGACACCTTCCTGCGCAATGTCTACACCGTGCAAGTCCTGCTGCCCCTTAACTCTCAAGGCCAATCAATCCTGACTTGTTCCGAAAAGCTTCTCATTCGGCGACAACACGACATCGCCATATATCCAGCTCCTGCCGCTGACCAACGAGTGGGAGGCCTCGCAGGACTTTCTCAGTGTCCGCCAACAGCTCCTCGCGAAGAAGCCCCCGGAGCTCGCACCCGCCGATCTCATCCATGTCTTCGACGGTCCTTCCGCCTCGACTCCATCGAGCCCGGGTCAATCCCCGGCAGGCGGCTCCTCCTCCAGCGACGTCCCCGATCCCTCCTCGGGAAGCGCCTGCCCCTCAACCACGGGCAGGCTCGCAGTAGGGAACCTCGCCACCGCCGACGGCGCCTCCTCCACCGACTCCTCCACGGTGGCCAAATACGCGCCGATTATCATCCGCCTCCTCGGCGCGAACCTGGTCACTCTCCTCGTCCTCGTGTTCCTGGGTGTGATGGTCTTCGTGCGGCGCAGCCGCCAAACGGGGCCCACGTGGGTCAAAGACGACGCCCTCCTGGCGCTGGCGTTCGACGAGGAGAAGCGGTACTCGGATAATTAGACGTGGGCCATAGTATACTAGTAGTGTGTCTCGTCTTCTCCAGCAAAGGACTCTGTGATTGGATCTCAAGTACGCATATTGCAAGGGCAGACTACCTATGTAATTAATTGCACATGTTCCTGAAATGGCACAGTCTGTCTGTCACCACCAGAAATCCTTCCAGCGTTCTACTCCCGCGAAGCTCTCTGTGACTATCCCCCGGGCCGCGCACAAAGGCAGACAATAGAGAAAGCGCGCCGACATCTCGTCCAGATTCGAACCAAGAAGCTCCACCTGTTCCGAAGTGTAGGGTCCAAAGTAGACAATGCCCAGTTGGCGGATTGAATCGCGGGATGCAATCGCTGAGTCCAGGTCTGATGAGACCTGGTCGGAAAGCGGGGTGAGGGCCGGTATTACGAGCGTGATGATTTGTAGGGACGGCGGAAGGCGAATTCGGGTTAACAGCGGTGCGGCGTCGGCGGCGTCGGCTTGGATGGTAAGCTCTCGAAGATGTGTATTCCATCTTAGAAAGTCGTTGGCCAACTCTAGAGGCAGGTTAGCCCTAGCGAGGGTGGGAGAGGACGGCATACCCGATATCTCGGGATATTCGAGGAAGGTTAGACTCAGAGATGTCAAGGAGGAACCGCAATCTTGAATGTAGGAAACTGCGCACACCCAGGCCTCCGCCCAGGCCTCCACAGAGTCCCACCGAATGTAGAGTTTGAGCGTCGATACGCGGACATTCGTTGACTGGATCCACGAAAGAAAGTTTCCGACGTCGGGGCATTTGAAATCCAGGGAGTGAAGTGTTTTTGCAAGCTGGAGTGGTTCATCCGGCACCACCAAGGCACTCTGATTCCAGGGCCAAATCCTAACCTTCAATGTTTCTAGGCTCGGAAAAGATGCCACGCATCTCATGATCTCGGCGGGCGTAGAACGATCTGCAACGATGTCCAGATGCGTGATTCCAGGGAGTTGGCGGCAAGGTAGCATGTATGGATAGTGCCCGGAACGGGCTGAAAGAAGGCCGGAATAAACCGACCACGAAAGGTGTTTCGCTAGTCTGAGAAGAATGGTGGTCCACCAACGATTCTTCACAATCCCAGAGAGGTGGAATTGCAGCTCCCGGATGTAAGGGAGGAACGTGAGGTGCTGTGGCTTTTTGAAGAGTTTCACAAACGCGTCGGCATTCCTTCGACGGACGTGGACTCTATAGAAGAGGACCCGTCGACTTGAAGGGACCCACTCCCTGCAGACGAGACCGCATTTGGCCACATTAGTGGCTGTGGATCTGTCCAGGAAATTCCCGTCCCCATTTCCGCTTTGGAGGGGAATTGGATGAAGGAATGAGATGATCAAATCGATGAGTTCAGCGGCGACCCGCGGCATGAAGGCGGGGGTTGGTTTGGTAGATTGCATGACTGTCAAGACTGTGAATGGCGGCTTTGCGAGACGTGAGGGTGCCCACTCGGCGAGGAGATGGGAGCAAGATGGGAATCGTAATCCCGGGCCGGTGGCAGTGCCAGAAGGGTCACGGGGAGCTAAGCACGAACTAGGGCTCCGACCCGTCCCCGTCAGCGACGGCGACGGGTCCCGTCTGACGGGGACGGGACCCATCCGACAAGCGATGAGATGTTGTTTCATAACGGACGGGTACGGGACGGGTGGACCCGTCAACGGGAACACCCGTCCCCGGCCGTCGACGGGTTGACGGGTCCCAACAGACACTGCAGGTAAATTACGTTCTCGTGGACTCATTCATGGGTGTTGGTAACTGAAATACCTTTATGAAGTCATTTTCCACCATCTGAATTTCCCGGCCAACCTGTGGTGTTTGAGTTCGGGGACCTATTGTCGGGTTTGAGATGCAGTCTAGGGACAGAACAGGTTCCTGGAAAGAGATATCAGTCTCTTTCAACATTCTGGTACATTATCTGTAGCCTGAATTACAGTTTTGAGCTCCTGGATAACTTAGCCTAGAATCTTTTTTCGGGCTGTCACTGCCTGTCAAAACACGTTGCACACTGATGGTGGTTACGTTTCGCTCGGGAGGCGTCCAAGAAGCAAGAGAAAGGCAAAAGTGAAGGCATTTGAAGAGTCGTAGCATACCTCTGTGTGTTGAAATTATCCGATCATGTCTGCGATTCATACAGGGTGGGAAAGACTCGAGAATATCATTTTATTAGCAAATTTCCCCGTCGACGGCCGTAACGGGTGTAACGGAAGAGACCCGTCCGTCGGCCCCTCCTGTTTGAACCCTTGACGGACGGGCGACCCCCGTTGGTCGAATATGACGGCCGTTTTCCGACCCGTCCCGTCGACGGGCCGGGCGGCTCGGAGCCCTAGCACGAACAAACCAAACGGCGCGTGGTCACTAAAATTCCGGACGGACTCCGGATTCTTAAGACTACAAATCGAACCGTTGTTTTCAGCGATATTATCCTCTCGTGTGAATTGCTCTGAGAATCAACCAGTGTTATGACAGACCGACCGGGCGCGTGAAATGAACGCCCAATAATGAACGTCAGGCGCAATCTGCAACATCGCGAGGTACAAGCGAATATTGCTGTACTGTCTGCTTATAAGTGACTAGGCGCGACCCAGCATGTTGACTTTCACACCACATTGACTCACACAATTACACAGGTTCTAAAACCCCCCAAAAAACTCATCATCACATTTTTGACTGAGAACCGAGCACAAGTCATCGTAGCAGCGATCCATTCGTCGCCAACGGAAACAGGTAGTATGATTCGGAGTGAACTTCAGTGGAGACGCGGGTTGAGAGGAGAGAGGGAGCGCAAGGACTTCTTGAGCCAGCGTCCGGTGCTTCCTGTTTGGTTTTCACGACGACCATAGACTAGATTAGGATTCCGATGCAGTAGAAGATAGGTGCCGACTACACCTGAACAGGTTCAAGATCGTTTTCCGTGAGTGGCTAGTTCAGGCGGCCGGTGCGCTTGACGGGATCACATCGCATCACAGCAAACACCGATGTTGATCTCCATAACTTGCTGCCGCTGGGCCCAAACCGGAAATCTCCCTTTCTGTTCTTCTCCCTTCTTTCCCTTTTCTCTCCTCCCCCCGTCCGGCAATTCATGTATTCATGCCCTCTCCGCTCCTTGCTATCCTCCTCTGCTGCTGTCGCCGACTCGCCGCCCACGTGCACGCACCCGCGACACCGAATCCAGCGTACGCCTCTTCTCTTCTCTCGATATAATTCGATTTGCGGCTGATTCATTCCTCGACGCGTAGGTCATCCCGACCGAATCCTCGCCCCGCCCCGCCTCGCGCCGGTAGTCGACCACCAAACGCTCAGCGAGAGGTTGGCCGGGACCGTCCGCGCGAAGAACCCTAGTCTCCTCCTTCTCTCCTTGTGTGCTACGCGCATGATACTGACTAGACGCACGAACAGAGATGGGCAGCCCGAGCTCGTGCGTGCCTTTCACTGTCGCCAACGCGCAGCCTCCGCTGGATCCATCGTCGTCCACCGCCACCGCCGCGCCCACACACAGCACGATGCCGATATTCGGAGTCTTGCTCCCATCGTTGATTTTGATATGCCCGACTCAAAACTGTCCGCAGTATTGCTCAACGATGCTGGATCTGGCAACCGCTGTACGCCGGAGAAGTTGATGGTCAGTGGTAAGAAGAGACGGGGAAGCTGCGGATGCGATGCAGGTCGCCGTGAAGTATATTTCCGCCGCGATTAATATTGAACCAATGATGTATTCTCGAGTGTCACAGTATTGCTAAACCAGAAGATTCTTTCACGCGCAAGGGATCCTTGTCGAAGCGCATAATCTCGATCGAATGAACCTCCCAGGTCCTATCGTCCTCGCTTGGACAATGTCCAGCGCGCGCGCCGTATCCATGGAAGCATCTATCTGTCCATCCGACGAATGTTCTTGGATCCGATAGAAACCCTCATTTTCAGCAAAGTTCGGGACGAATGATTGGGAAGAGAAGGGGGAACTAAATTTAATCTTCAGGCTAGAGTTTCGGCGTTCAAGCGGCCGCGCTAGGGCTTATGGCAAATGGACCAGCCGAGAGCTCTTATCGCCATTGTTCAGACTGATTACATGTAAATTTAAAACCCACACCGAAGATGCTTTCGATAATGATGACCTCGCATGTCATCCAAACCAGATGTTTTCACACAATCTCCATTCAAAGATCATCACCGACTCATGTATATAAGGCTCTCCGGCTTGCGACTAACTCCGCAGACATCCTGATGCCGGACATCACTATCCTCCCAGCCAATCTTGCCACTCTCGTCCTTGAGAGCTGTTTATATGGCATTCTTTTACTTCTTTTCATCTCGACTATCTACTTCCTGGCGACCCGGCGGACCCTGGTTGGACATAATCAAAGCACTAAACATCATTTCACCTCCCTGGTGTTCCTTGGAGTGACTAGTCTGTTCAGAGTTATCACGGCTGTGAGCATATGAGCGCACTCGGTTGTCACTGCTAACAGGGGACATCAGCATTGGATCGTTGTTATATATCAAGCTTTCTTCGCGTTTATTCATCTCGCTAGTGCCACGGCGGAAGATGCCTTCTACGCAGACCTTTCCCAACAGAGTGAGATCATCAAGGTCATTCTGTTCTCCTCCTCAATCTTGATCGGTGATTCTCTTATTGTCGGTTCTCTCAGTACCCATATCCTTGACTCTCAATTGAACGAATTTTTCAGATCTATCGCTTGTGGATAATTTGGGGGCTAAATCGCTACGTCGTAATCTTTCCAACGTTCACTCTCATCGGAACATTTGGTGAGTGGCCTCGTATTTTGTCCATACCCCCAGGTCCGTTGAGAAAAATCCCGTAGTAACGTTAATTGGTATTGTCCATGAGTTTACCCAGTTGGATCACAAACTTCCGGCGGCTTCATTCTACAAAGAATCAAACCCTTGGACAGCAACTGGGTTTGTTTTGTCATTGCTGTATGTAAGTCCCTTGACCACGCCATGAACGGAAACTAATGCTCTACTAGGACCACCGTTTATAGCACTGGTATTAATTTATCTATCCTGCTCTGCTATCCTAATTCAAAGATTTTCCCAGCTTTCATCGCGTTCCGTATATCGAGAATGAACGGGGTTAAAACAGCATCTTAATCCCGCCTAATGGTACTCCGTTTTTAGCCCGGCGGTGGTTGCAACTAATGAATCACCCAGTCATTCCTCTCTATCCTGGTCGAAAGTGCCGCTCTCCAGACGTACGCATTGATGGACCCGCATACAAATTATGTCCTAACCCGACCATCCACCAGGCTTTGGCTCAGCTTCACCGCCATTACCCAGCTCGCCACCTCGGATACGGAGTTCATTGCTCCAGACACGTTCCCGGTGATTATCGGCATTTTAAACCTTCTCATTCATGCCCACGTTGGGCTGGGATGGTCACAAGATTCGGCTGCACCAAAAAAGGTTCACCCCACAGCAAAACATACCAACCAGGATGCAGTCTGGTGAGCTCATTGTCGGACTTCGAGGGAAATTGAGAGATTCACGTCGCTGTCGGCAGAAACAAGGAACTCTGAAAGGAGTCACATGGGTGGAGTACGAAAGGGCGAAAGCCAAAGGGAAATACAACATGCATGGTTGGACATTTACCCTAGTACACCCTTCACGGTCCACATTGGCTACTTATTTGTATCTTCGGCTGCATTCTATCTACCTTACCCTTCCACCATCCTATTGTGCATACATCAGGAGGACGACAAAGACATCGCGCCCGGCGCCGTGCCTTCAATCCACAATGCATGGACAAATCATAGCTAACCACATACATAGGAAAAACATCTTTATAAATCTGTCCACATGTGTCTACATGACCTCCCTTGGGTATACACAGTGTTCCAAATGCACACACAGTAGACTCATAACAGTCTTCCTACGCAGTGCAAAAAAATGTGGCGAGCCCTTCTGCCGTAGGCAGACTGGTACTTCTCATTCGATCACATAGGAAACCTCATAACTCTCAATCTTGTTGCAGTGCTGCGAAGGCGTTCGATGAGGACTCTGCGTAGTAGGCCGTGGTTCATGCGTCGCCAAAACAGGCTGATTCGGGATGGCGCGGCCAATGAGATGAGAGGAAACGACGCACTGGCAGAGGATGCGGTTCTTCGGTTCAACTTGAACATGTTCTCTCACGACGACCATGGAATCGAGCGGCATTCCGATGCAGTGGAGGCCCGGTTCAAGACGGCTCTCGGCATGTGGCGTGAAAGCGATCACTCGATAACGGGCCCTCGGCGGGTCCCGGGATCACATCACATCACGGCGAACACCGATGTCGATCTCCATAACTTGATGCCGCTACTTAGACCCACTCTCAGGCTGGAAATCCTCCGTTCTGTTCTTCTCCCTTCTCCTCCTTCTCCGTCCGGCAATTCATGTATTCATACCCTCCCCGGTCCTTGCTATCCTCCTCTCCTGCTGCCGCCGCACCCGCACCCGCGGCGCAGAATCCACCGTCACTACGCCTCTTCTCTCCTCTCGGAGGCTGACTCATTCCTTGACGCGTAGGTCATCCTGAACGAAACCTCACGCCCCCTCGACCCACCCTGCCCCGCGCCGGTAGTCGACTACCAAACCCTCAGCGAGAGGTTGGTCGCCATCGTCCGCGCGACGGGGGGGGTGCGTGCGGAAGATGGTCAGCGCAGCCGCGTGTGCACCCTTCACCATCGTCTCCTGCCATCCCGTGCCCTTCCCCTCGCCCTCGTCGTCGTCATTCACCACCCGCCCGCCGACCCCCGCGCCCGCGATGATGATAAGCCGCCACCTGCCCGTGCTCACCATGACCCCCGCGCGCGTGCGCTCGCAGGGAAGCAATCTCCACCTCAATCTCTACGCGGACGCGCGCGGCTCCTCGCCCGCGGATTCGCCCGCGTCCTCGCAGAGGCGGCCGCAGTCCGCGGACTCCCAGACTTCGGTCCCCGCCTCCGCCTCTGCCGCGTCTGCCGTGTCTGCCGCGTCGGCGTCGGGTGCGTTGGGTGCGTCGGTCGCGTCTGACGCGTCGGGTGCGTCGGCGTCGGCGAACGGGAACTGGAAGGTGTAGGCGAGTGCGTGGTTCGACTAGAGCGGCTCGGACGCGTCTCTCGAGGAGGTACTTCTCTTATTTCTCCCTCCGTGTCGACGCGCACGCTCACGCTATTTATTTAGGTGCCCGCGCCCTCGCAGGGGCGCATCGCTCACCCGCTGCCACTCCCGCCCGCTGACCCACACGCGCACCCACACCCACACCCGCTGCCGCTGCCGCCCGCGCCCACGCACCCGCATGCCACGCGGGGGCAGGGGATCACGCTTTCCTGCGGGGATGTCTGAGCGCGCCCACGGACTGGACTGTTGTATGTAACACCTCCTTTAAGGACTCGGGCTCGACCCACGCGCCTTGCGCATTGGGATTGACATTTTACGCCTACGGTCATCGACGTTTTACGCATCTGTCTGTCCTCGATGTGTTACGCATTCGGCGGTTACGATCCTAAATTACTTACCCGCCCTTCACCCCGCACCCCCCACACTCCGCTTCGGACCTCGGACCTCGGACCTCCCTTACTCGACTCGACTCTGCTCTACTCTACTCTACTCACTCTACTCCCCACCTAACTCGCACCCTACCCCCTCACCCCTCCACAAACAACCACCCACCTTACCTTACCTACGCGCCTCTCTCTTTCTCTTCTCGTCTTTTCCATTATGAGATGCACACGCACGCACACGAACGTGGACGTTGTGTATGTACCCCGCACATTGACACGGACGGACACGGATTGGATCTGCCTGCCTGCCTGCCTACCTCCCTATCTAGCTATCGTATTAGTATTAGTGTCAGCATTAACATTGGGGATGGCGTTGGCATTGGATGTGGATGTGGATGTGGATGCCGATCGAAGCTGTGGAAGCGATGCAGGCCTCGCCGTGAAGTATGCTTCCACCACGATTAATATTAGTATAAACTCGACCAATGATTTATTCTTGAGTGTCAGTTCGAAGGAGAGTTCGAGGTGGATTGGATTCCTGTGCGCCTCAATAATCGAAGATGATCCGTTTGAATATGTGGGCCCATTATTTCAAAGCTTTAAACGCTTAATAACCCTCCAATGTCCTCTTACGTCCCTGTCCGGCTTAAACCCAGGGATGTTGACTCGATCCTGGGTCAAATCAATGTTTAAATTTGCTGAGGGTTGCCGTTGAGCTTCCCCCATTCGGCAAAGCATCACATTTCCGGATACCCTCTGAAGACACGGGAAAGATTATGTGTGGGTGGAAGGATTGAAGTCAGATTTTTTTTGTCCAGTCGAATATCGGCCGAGGGAATTTTGCGGGAATTCAGAGAACGCAACTGTGTGCAGCTTGCGGAATTGATTTGGGACAATCGGTATCCGGGCCCGTCGAGCTCAGCCGGCCCGGAGAAGGCACGTAGAATTCCCTTCTTTCGAATTGCTTTCGATGGCGACATTGTGGTTTACCGAAGATATGCCGTGTTCGAGGCCCACTGCTCGTTCAGGGAGAATTCAGGACCACCCGTTGAACCCTGTGACGGACAAAGAGTGTCTACGCGATTCGTTCTGGAGCAATATTAGCGGAACCAACAGCCGCGGATAACCCGGGGTGCTAATTGGACTCCTCAGACACACGACGGCGAAGGCCTTGGCACAGGTTCGACGGAGAAAACAATCGCACGATGCCATGCTTTTACGCATTCTGATTCTCAACCCTACCAATCCTATTTGTTGATGACAGCCTGGTCTCATGACCGCGTTAAACGAGCCCACTTCCTCCGCCAATCAGAATTATTTTCTTTCCCCCGCTGTCTCACTATGTCACCACGACGACCTTCTATGGCAAAAGCCGTTACACGCATCCGACTTCTCACCGTCCTTCCCCGTCGCACAGCGAAACTATATTCACGCCGTGACTTGGGGCATGACATGTCGACGTCGGCTGTTTCCTGGCAAGGATGGGAAACTGGCGGCAAATAATACCCACCTACTTACTTGTGCCCCACCGGAGTGACTATCTGCTCCAGATACACGGGCCGGATTCGTCTGCTGCATTGTGGTGAGTGGCGTCAATAACCCCGTAGTGACCCACCTGCTTCCCCTGCCACAGGCACCACAGTCATTTAAGGTAACATCTCCACCATGCGCTGCCATTCAAAGCTTCGTTCAGCAGGACAAGCTAACACCTGGACCCCCAAGGCACGTCGGCCCAGAGGCTCGAGCCGTTCCTGTGCCCATGGACTCCTTCGCCTCACCCAGCATTACCTTTCTCCAGGGTAGTGCAAGTACGTGACAATTCACTTCGCCCCATTGGTCTTGGCTCACGGACGTTTCGAATAGTGGCTGCGTTGACATGGGTACTCTACGACATTTGCCTTACACTGGATCGAGAGGCGAGTCAAGATTGTTCGGCGCAATACGCTTTCTGATGTTGAATAGATATTATCCGTGTGGAGGTATGGATCCATACCATCTTCCGGGGGCTCTTTAATCTGATATTTCAGATCGGCTTGGACCCTGTCCAAAGTCCTCTTCTTCTTCAGTCGCTACCACACGATCCTTGCGCTCGGGTACGCATAACTGGCCCTGCCCTTCAGCGGCTCACCATAAATTCTGCAGATTTTTTCTTATGGAAGCCAGTACGTTTCGCCAGTCCCCTGTCATTTTACGGACGATTTAAGTGCCACAGTTGGGACGAAGCATTTCACGTTGCCTCTGAACGTGCATCACACGGGACCAGTAAATCCTAGTTTTTATGCAGTACGGCCATCTCGTCTCATAGTAGCAATCTGTGTCTGACAAATTAAAAGCCATGTTTCGCAAATCTCAAAGTGCGTAAACGTTATTTGCCCTTGTGCCAGCGCATGTAATTGACTTTCCTGCAGTAGTATGTCGCTCTGATTATCCTGAGATGATCCATTGACGGCGGTCTAGCTCTCTCGCATCTCGGTGGTACCTCGGCCTAACAGAAGTGCTTTCTATTCTGACCGGGGAGCTGTTGATTCTCATAAGAATCAACGCGGTTTACGGGTGGAGCCGCAAAAGTAAGTTGCTAAATATTCTACGCATGCTTCAACTGACGTCTTGGCCAGTCGTAGTTCTTACTCTATTCTTATTTTTCTGTAAGCAACGTCTTTATCTTCACCTTATCTGAATTCATTCCCTTTTACACACAGCGGAGACCGTGGTCAGTTTCACGTTTCTATAGTCGGTTAATCCGACTCGCCTCTACATTTCAGATTGGACTTGTAACGACCATCCTCTCCATCCTCGGAGGTTCAAGAGCCTTAGTGGACAGCACGGGAATCCTCACATGCGCCCCAAATCAGGCCAACGTTCCCGACGTCAATATATCAAGTCAGCGTATATCCATTCATTCCGAGAGTGTCTGATATATTAACCTACATTCCAGTGTGGTGAGCATTGGCAGATTCATTTGACGTCGGCAGAGAGACTAAACCACGGAATTGGGAAGGTGTACATCGATGGCTGTCGCCTGTGAGTTCTATACATATACCCGCCGTGTATTTGAACAAGTTGATGAATCGGGTCTATAGGCATCTACATCGGCCTGATAGTTCAGAAGGTCACTGATGTTGTGCAGGTCATCGATATGCCGGACGGACAGCCCCGGGTTCGGAAGATGTCTGTGCTGGCAGCATTTAAAGCCGCTGAGATGACACCGACACTCCACCTGTGCTTGCGCGACGCAGGTAAGCATCTACAGGGCCTCGGCCAACAGGTGTTTGATGATCTCTTTCTGTTCTTTTAGCAGTATATTTTGTCGTCATCTTCGGTGCGGTGGGCAGCCTGGGGCGTCCAACTTCAACTTATCTTGAGACATAGGGGTCCTTCTGTTGAATCTGGTTCTCATCCTGCAACACAACAGATACGCGCAAGTGGGAACGCCGTGAGTGGGATCTTCATTCCGTCGACTTATTCCGACTCAGAACCGTTCCCCAAAAGTTGGCTGTTGGCCACCTACTCAGTCGCGGTATGTGTCTGGAAGTCCTGGACGCGCTACACATTAATATAATGGTATCCCCCAGTCGACGAGAATATTCCTCAACCTGAAGGACGTGTCGCTGGCCCGGGATCTCTATAGTGGAGTCACATGGAGCGAGTTCCAACGAAGCTCGGCTTTGGAGTTCCAGGTGCAATCTGCGCTGCGCAGCTGCCGCGATCTCCAATATCCCGCGCCCGTAAATATTCGGCAGGCGCTCCCTCACGGCCGCTTCCCCATCCGTAATCAGAGGGATCTCGAGCCGGAGCGCGCGGAGAACGGAGAACTGCGGGCCATCGAATGCCTGGGCGAGTTGGGTCCAGTCGAGATGCAGAAGGTCTCCTCGATGAGCGCGGGCGCGGATGTCGACGCGGAGGGACGCGAGAGGGGCGAGGATTGTGGAGAGGAATAGGCACAAGACTGCGAAGCTGACCGTCAGGTCGATCGCGAGCTGCACGGCGCGCAGATTTAGGTTGGAACGCGGTTGAAAGTGGGTGGGGTTTATCCCTGGGATCCTCGCATTGTAGTGGTGAGGGTCAGTCGCGCGGGGCGTGGACGTAGATACAGGAGTCGAAGTCGGAGATGAATGAGAGTGAAAGGGTGTACAGGTGGGAGCCGAGGTGTTGCACGAGGCACCCTGCAGATGCAAGTTCACTGGGTTTGCACAGCCAATCCTCCAGCCCGAGCACGGAATGCCGATATGCAATCTTGATCGTGTGGAGGTACGGCGAAAGCGTCCCCGCCAGTTTCTCCGGGATTGGCGGAAAGTCGTTAACCTTGACTTCAACGAGCGCCACGCGCTCCAGCAGCGCAAAATGCGACAGGATGGGCATAAGCTGGAGGGTATTGCGGATCGTCCCGTTCCGCAGCTCGAGGGCGCTGACGGTACGGAACGCCGCGCAGCTGCGCGACATGCGCGTCCTCGAGCGGGGGCCACGGGGTGACGTACACACCTAGGCTTGCCACAGTCGTCAGCTGCGCGATCTGCGGCAGCGCCTTTGTAAACGTGCGGTCCTCGAGGATCTCGACGTGCCAGGGACGAGGTGAGGTGTGACGACTTGAGGAAGGCGTTCCAGCGCGTCGCCTTGCCATAGTTATTTGGATGGAGAGGAAGAGATGCAAGTGCGAGGCGGGGAGCCAGGCTTCGTAGACCAAGCTGCAGGCTGCGAGATCCTCCCGAGGCTTGGTGGACGCGCCAATCCACCCGATGTGACTATCTCGTCGATGAGTTCGGCGGGTAAGCTGGAGTCTTCGTCTAGTTATGTGTCTATAGAAGGGTCAGCGTGCAACCCAGTGCCCTGAGGAAAAATGACAGACTCATGGCGAAGGAGAGGTAGAGAAGTCAAACAAAAGAATGAGCGCCCAAACGTAGAGCATGGCACAGCTTTCCAATAGCTGTGCTACTCACGACTCGCGGCCACGTGATATGCTCATGCCGCGATCTTTGACGCGTCGCGAGTAATTAGGGTGTATCACAGTTGGCGATTTTCCCGATTTAATCCGTGATTTCGATTTTCGATTTGGAGCCAGCGTGACTTTTGACAATCACCGCGGATCAACGTTGCAACTCCTGCATCGCGGCGCCGCGGGACTGCAATCACATGCACTTGCTCAAATAGAGCACGCATACGAATAGGGGCCGCGTGATTGACCATATGAGATCTGACTGCACCATGGGGGTACTGCGCTTCCTCTGGCCTGCCACTTGCTTCTTTTCTGTCCCAAGCGCACCCGCTTTCTCATTTTCCTTGTTAGCCTTTCGCGTGTTTTTCTTCGCTTTGTCCGCTTCAGCAATGAGGAGGCGAGCCCTCATCAGTTCGAGTTTCGACATGGGTAGGTGGCTGGGAGCTGAATGACTGAGACGGGACGGGGACGCGTCGATGAGGTAGCGGAGGATTTGCAGAGGATATTTAAACTCCGCACGCTGTGCCGAAGTCACGCACTCCTCGCCGTTCCCAAAGGGGCCATGTCACAGAGTGACCGCGTCCAAATCGAAAATCGAAATCACGGATTAAATCGGGAAAATCGCCAACTGTGATACACCCTATTGACTCGAGCCCGCAAGTCGAATCGGGATCCAAGCACTGTATTCACAGTCGTTCCTGTGAACTTCACAATGGCTAATGTCCGCAAGCCTTCACACCCACGCGATTCTGCAAGTGATTACTCTTTCTGTCGTAGCTGCTCTGCCACAATCTAAGTAGTTGGCCTTTTGCAACGCGGGATCTGCAAGTGCCGTGCTGCCAAGCCAGTGTTGTCTCACGCGTCTGGTTTCAAGCTTTCGTGCCTTTCGCGAGCGCACCAGTCAATCGCCGAAGCGGTGCCTGCCATCAAACGCCAGCGAGGGAGGCACGTAGCGCCGAGCGAGACAGGAGAGCGGTTAGTTGCCAGAGGTTTGAAGAACGGGGCCACTACGTTGCGAGAACGTTTCGTCAACATCAAACGCCATCTCCGTTCCGGCGATTTCCCGGTGCGCGTACGCGTACAGTAACCGGAACTTCGCACCTCACTTTCTCCCGACGAACCCTCGAACCTCACTTTATCCCGACGTCCACAAGTTCGACTTCACTTTCCCTTGACGGAGCATACATAAAATGCAGCGGAGAGAGGGATCCCTTTATTCTTCCTCCTTCTTCGCTTGCTTCTTCCATCCCTTCCTCGCTTCCTCGCTTCTTCGATGTTTTTCTCGACCTCGGCCTCCGTTTTTCTCCTCCTTTCGATTCCGCGGGGATCTGCACTTGGGTGGCCCAAGGCGAAGACGAATGGGCTGCTCAATCCGAACACCGACACCATTGGGCTGCCTAATCCGAACACCATCGTCCTGCCCAACCCGAACACCATCGGCCTGTGCACCCCCATCTTTATCTTCTTCGTATTAATGCGAGTGATAGTACATCGCCAGCCTGTCCATCGGCGGTACGCGTATGTCCCCTTCAACCCAGATCGCCTATCCATTAAATTTGTAACTGGGTACTGCAGACGTGAATGTGACGCTCGACACTGGAGAGCACGGACCTCTGGTGAGGCCATATTGTCGGCGTGCCCTGCGTAGTTGATGTTGATATGTTCAGGGTCAACCCGCTGGGTGGGGTGGGATCGTTCGCAAACACCCTGGTCCCGCATCAAATCGTGTACGGCGATGGACACACGTACATCAACGGCACGATCGGGTTGGCAGAAGTCAGCATCGCGGGACACACGATCCCTCATCAAGGTAAGCATCCATCGGGTTCAATCTTGTTCACTCTCTGACGCATCGCGTCCAGCCTTCATCAACGTCACAGAGGTATATCTCTCTACGTCGTCCCCAGGAAGCGCCCTGATCCCCTCGCAGAACGTGGGCCTGGACGAATGCGACGACGGCATCTGCGGGCTCGTCGGGCTCAGCTTCGACAGCCCCGACTGGGGCCTCACCCACTCGCTCAGCGAGGCCGGCTTCGGACCCACCGCGGGCCAGTCCGTCCTCGCCAGCAGCTTCGACGCCAACCTCACCAAGGGCCGCTTCTTCGCGCTCTCCCTCTCGCGCCTCGGCGACGCGGCGGACTCAGCCGTTGCGTCACTGGCGATCGGCGAGTACGAGAAGCAGTACGCTGCAGTGCATTACATGGCGAAGCACGCTGTGTTCCCCGGGGAGGCGCGGAGCTGGCATGTCCTGACGGAGAGCGTCGCCGTTAACGGCGCGCGCATCGCGTGGCCCGCGAACGACACGAGCACGCCGGCGGGGACGACCCGCGTCTTGCTGGACACGGGGACCATGAACATCCTCGTTCCCCCGGAGATTCGCGACCGCATCTACGCTGTCGTGCCCGGTGCCATCCTTGCCAGGAACTCCTCGATTGCAAACCACTATTGGAGCACCGACAGCGATGTGTGGGTCGTCCCGTGTAACACGGCGGTCGGGTTTACCGTGAGCTTTGGGCGCGTCTTTTCTCTTTCTATCCAACTTCACTGCGTTTTCTGACCCCGGCGTATGTAGGGGCGAGCAGTGTGCCTTGCACCCGCTCGACCTGACGGAGCTGGTCACCCAGACGGGGCCAGATGACACGGAATACACCATCTTCGTGGGCAGTATCACGACCGGCGGGGGAACACAGACGGCGAGACCGACGCGGTGTTCGGTGCATCGTTCTTGCGCAACGTCTACACCGTGTATGTCGTGCTTTCGCTCCTTCGCGCCCCAAGCTCACTGGCATCGCAAGGTATTCGTGTGGCGACAAGGCGACGACGCCTTTCGTACAGTTCCTCAGCCAGACGAGCCGCAGTCCGCATGCAGCTCCTCGCGGACAGCCCCCCCGAACTCGCCACCGCGGATTTCATCCGCCTCTTCGATGGACCGCCGGCGGAGGCAGATGACTCAGGCCCAAGTGGCTCCCCGTTCGGCGACAACTCCTCTGGGTGCCTGACAAGCTTGTCGCGTGTCGCAATCGCCTTCGCCGACAGTACCGCCAGCGACGCGATGACGGCCAAATACGGGCCGATCATCCTGGGTCTGCTCGGCGCGAACCTGCTCTTCCTTGTCGTGCTCGTCATCCTGGGCGTGATGAGCTATGTGCGGGGCAGCCGGAAGACTGGGCCGGTGAAGGCACGGTATGTCCCCGTGAAGCTCAGGGACGAGGATTCGTTCCGGACGCTGGGGATGGCAGAGGGGAGGCCGTGCTCGAATAGATCGTAGTTGACCGTTTATCTACTTTATTTTATTTCTTGTACTCTATTGAGCCAAGCAATAGGGTGTTTCAGAATTAGAATTTTGAGCCCAACTTGAGCCCCAACTTCACGTTTTTGCAATAGTATCGACGTTGGACTGCAACCCCAGGAGTTGATGTCCAAAATTCAAATTGGCTGCATAGGTTACTTTTACTGAATAGAAGCGGTGTGGAAGATTTGATTACATAAAACAGGCAATCAGTTTCACGAGTTGAGGGATTTCCTCCCCTTGGAACGTTGAATTGTCACTTTGCGCATTTGTTGAAAACATTAGCGGGCGGTGCCGATGCGATGCCGATGCCGGTAAACAATGATAAAGCCGGCAATCAATTCAATCTCCGTTTTTGCGGCTTTCTTGACCTGACTCGGATATCGATCCCAATGTCCCATTGCGCTCATGGAGTCGCTAGCAGCTGCCAAGCGCCCGCCGGAAAATTGCACAGTTTGCGCTGTCTTGCTCAGCGCTGGCTCATCCGGTCAACTAGTATGGCTTACCGGGAAACCAAAGGCTTGCAGTATGCGCACTATTTACCGCGCATTCGACTTCGAGCCGCAGAAAACGCTGAGGAGGTTGCCGTAACTTGCGCGCCCAGTCAGCAGTCCGTTAAACCGGGCGTCCTGCCTTCTTTTGGACCCTCACACGCTTCACCTCTCAAATGGGCGCATGCATCCGATATGCCCCACTAGCCGATGCCAAGATTTACCCTGGTCTCAGGTCTGGTCATTTGTAATAATACCTACCTACCGAAACGGCGCACAGTTGGCGCTCTCACGGCCGCCACTCACCGCTTGGATTACTCTGGGTCGCAAGGAGACCACAGGAGGTGCACAGCTCGCTTATCTTTTTTAATCAGTGCCTGTCATGGGCGGTGCGTTGAAACTGTCTCATTCTCTGGGCAACTGGGCTCTATAAAACGTGCCCGGGGAAGGAAAGTGGTTCCTTATTCTTTCCCTTCTTCATTCTTTCACCATGCTTTTCTCGGCAGTTCTGCCTTCCGTTTTTCTTCTTTTGACGAAACCTTCGCCCGCCTCTGCAAATGGCCGGGATCAACAGCCGTCGAGACCTTCGGACATCGACGACACTATCTTCAATAGCAGGAACAACCGGGTAGGTCCGCGCATGCTCATTTTGCCCTCATACTTATTCGCTCCACAGTATTCAACCAGCGTAACGATTGCAGGGACACGTACGTCTCATTTAAACCTAGTCAGTGCCAGTGCTCAACATGAGTTAAGCTCTTCATGTCAACATCGACACTGGAAGTACAGACATGTGGTGTGTATTGCTTCTTTTCCTTGCTCTTCATTCCACTGATAACGATCGGCAGGGTTAATCCACCCGGCGGAATTGGTGCGTTCGAGGACACCGGCGTTGTGAAGAATATCAGCTACGGTACCGGAAGTACGCACATCAATGGCACGATCGGGCTCGCACAAGTCAGCATTGCGGGGTATACCATTCCTCATCAAGGTAAAGTCACATTCCATGGCGGACGAATTTTGCTGACGCGTCGTATCTAGCATTCATCAATGTCACACAGGTATAGCTTTATATGATGCCGCCCGAAATATGCTGACCATCTTCCAGAACGTGGGGTTGGACGAATGTGGGAGCGGCAATTGCGGGCTCATTGGTCTCGGGTTCGACAGCCCTACGGCCGGTATCCAGAAGGCGCTCAGTACAGCAGGGCTCGACGGCCCTGGGCTGGGCAAGTCCGTGCTGTTCAGCATCTTCGACATGAACCCCACCAAGGGGCGCTTCTTCGCGCTGGCCTTGTCGCGCCTCGGGGACACCACGGACACAGCAAACGCGTCCCTGAGTATCAGCGAGTACGAGCCACAGTACGCGGACGTGCAGTGGCGCGCGAGGCACCCTGTGTTCCCCGCGACGGCGAAGAGCTGGCACACCCTCTCCGACGGCGTCTCCGTCAACGGCGTCTCCATCCCCTGGACCGCGAACGACGAGGGCACGCCGTCTGGCCAGAAGTCCGTCTGGCTCGACTCGGGCACGTCGAACATCCTCGTGCGCCCGGAGGTCCGGGACCGCATTTATTCTGCCGTCCCAGGCGCGGTGTTGGCAAAAAACTCCTCGATCGGAAACCAGGGCCATTGGAGCGGCGACCAGGATGTTTGGGTCGTGCCTTGTAACACGTCGGCCAGCTTTACCGTATATTTCGGGTGAGCATGCTTCCCGAACCGAACACGTCATGATATGTTCTAATGTCTCTCGCAGTGGCCAGCCGTATCCCATCCATCCTCTCGACTTCATGTCTCTCAGTACCAAGGTTGGCCCAGACGGAGTCAACTATACCATTTGCGTTGGCAGTATCACGAACGGCGGGAGCATAACAACTGGCAAGACGGACGCAATGTTCGGCGACACCTTCCTGCGCAATGTCTACACCGTGTAAGTCCTGCTGCCCCTTCTCTCTCAAGGCCAGTCATACTGACTGGTTTCGATAAGCTTCTCATTCGGCGACAACACGACGTCGCCATTCGTCCAATTCCTGCCGCTCACCAATGAGTGGGAGTCCTCGCAGGACTTTATCAGTGTCCGCCAACAGATACTCGCGAAGAACCCCCCGGAACTCGCACCCGCCGATCTCATCCGCGTCTTCGACGGTCCTTCCGCCTCGATCTCGACTCCATCGAGCCCGGGTCAATCCCCTGCAGGCGGCTCCTCCTCCAGCGACGTCCCCGATCCCTCCTCGGGGAGCGCCTGCCCTTCAACCACGGGCAGGGTCGCAGCAGGGAACCTCGCGGCCGCCGACGGTGCCTCCTCCACCGACTCCTCCACGGTGGCCAAATACGCGCCGATTATCATCGGGCTCCTCGGCGCGAACCTGGTCATCCTCCTCGTCCTCGTCTTCCTGGGCGTGATGACCTTCGTGCGGCGCAGCCGCCAAATTGGGCTCGCGCGCGCGCCAGGGTCGAGGTACGTGCCAGCGCGGATCAAGGACGAGTCCCTCCTGGCACCGTCGTTCGATGAGGAGAAGCGGTACTCGGATATTTAGACACACGCCATGGTATACTCGTAGTGTGTCTCGTCTGCTCGAGCAAAGGACTCTGTAATTGAATTTTAAGTACACAATGTCTAATTAATTGCGCACGTTCTTGGCGTCCATCGTATGGTTACACATTGGACCATTGCTCAGAGCCGGCTGACGGGGGCCGATAAACGGCACAGTCTATCCGTTACCCTCAGAAATAATTCCAGACCCCTCCTCCTCTGTAATTAGATCTCAAGCCACACTACCTAATTACTTGCATGCGTTCGTGGCGTCCATCGGTTACACACAGCGTGGGCGACAAATGGCATAGACTATCACTGCTCCCAAGCATTCCAGATTTCTTGTCCCGCCACGCTCTCGTGACTAAGCCCCGAGCCGCGCACAAAAGCAGACGATCAAGCAGCTGTGCCGGTGTACCAGGGTAAATGTCCAACCATACATGTAGTATTTCCCTTTGGCTTTCCCCCTTTCGTACTCCACCCATGTGACTCCTTTCAGAGTTCCTTGTTTCTGCCGACAGCGACGTGAATCTCCCAATTTTCCTCGAAGCCAGACAACGAGCTCACCAGACCGCATCCTCGTTGGTATGTTTTGCTGTGTGTTGAACCTTTTTTGGTGCGGCCGAATCTTGTGACCATCCCAGCCCAACACGGGCATGGATGAGAAGGTTTGAAATGCCGATAATAACCGGGAACGTGTCTGAAGCAATGAACTGCGTATCTGAGGTGGCAAACTGAGTAATGGCGGTGAAGCTGAGCCAAAGCCTGGTGGATGGTCGGGTTAGGACAGGTATGCGGGTCCATTAATGCATACGTTTGGAGAGCGGCACTTTCGACCAGGATAGAGAGGAATGACTGGGTGATTCATTAGTTGCAGCCACCGCCGGGCTAAAAACGGAGTACCATTAGGCGGGATTGAGATGCTACTTTAACACTGTTCACTCTCGATATACGGAACGCGATGAAAGCTGGAAAAATCTTTGAATCAGGATAGCAGAGCAGGATGAATAAACTGATACCAGTGCTATAAACGGTGGTTCTAGTAGAGCATGAGTTGCCGTTGATGGAGTGCTCAAAGGGCTTACATACAGCAATAATAAAATAAACCCGGTTGCCGTCCAAGGGTTTGATTCTTTGTGGAATAGAGCCCCACGAAGTCCGGGTTCCCACTGGGTAAACTCTCGGACAATACCAATTGACGTTACTACGGGATTTTGCTCAGCAGACCTGGGGGGATGGAGAAAATTCGAGGCCACTCACCAAATGTTCCGATGAGAGTGAAGATTGGGAAGATTACAACGTAGCGATTTAGCCCCCAAATTATCCACAAGCGATAGATCTGAAAAATTTGATCAATTGAGAGTCAAGGATATGGGTACTGAGAGAACCGACAATAAGAGAATCACCAATCAAGATTGAAGAGAAGAACAGGATGACCTTGATGATCTCACTCCGTTGGGAACGGTCTGCATAGAAGGCATCTTCCGCCGTGGCACTAGCAAGATGAATAAACGCGAAGAAAGCTTGATATATAACAACGATCCAATGCTGATGTCCCCTATTAGCAGTGACAGCTGAGTGCGCTCTATGCTCACAGCCGTGATAACTATGAACAGACTAGCCACTCCAAGGAACACCAGGGAGGTGAGATGATGTTTAGTGCTTTGATTATGTCCAGCCAGGGTCCGCCGGGTCGCCAGGAAGTAGATAGTCGATATGAAAAGAAGTAAAAGAATGCCATATAAACAGCTTTCAAGGACGAGAGTGGCAAGATTGGCCTGAAGGATAGTGATGTCCGGCATCAGGATGTCTGAGGAGTCAGTCGCAAGCCGGATATACATGAGTAGGTGATGATCTTTGGATGGAGAATGTGTGAAAACATCTGCCAAGAGGTATGGACATCAAGGATTTGAATGATGAATTCAAGTTTGGATGACAGGCGAGATCATCATTGTCGAAAGCATCTTCGGTGTAGGTTTGAAATTTACTTGTAATCAGTCTGAACAATGGCGATAGGAGCTTTCGCTTGGTGCATTTGCCATGAACCCTGGCACGGCCGCTTGAGCGCCGAAACTCCAGCCTGAAGACTAAATTTAGTACCCCCTCTCTCCCAATCATTCGGCCCGAACTTTGCTAAAGATGAGGGTTTCTATCGGATCCAAGAACAGATGTTGGATGGACAGATATATAGATGCTGCCATGGTTACAAGTGAAGTCTTATAACAGAATATAACAGCTGACACAGAATCAGAGGATGTATCGGAACGATGAGTCCGCATCGCCGTCACTGGATTTACACTTTCGTCTGTTTGCCATATACTCAAAGAGCCACAAAGCCGCGATCCCTGCAGAAACGACCACCGCGAGCGATACATTGAGGGTGTTACCGATATGCTAAAACAGCAATGAGAGCTCGATGCCCGGGGTACATGCAAGACTCACATAGCCAGTCTTGGCATCGGTTGGGACTGTTGAGAGCGATGTATTTAGCTCCAAGCGAGAAAATGATACATTAGGGCTTACAATACGACCATGAACCGACGATGCTCCCCAAACCCCCGGCACCGGAGATGACGGCCGCGGTGAGGGCGCGCGCGCTGTCGCTGCGCGCGTTGGACATTGTCCAAGCGAGGACGATAGGACCTGGGAGGTTCATTCGATTGAGATTATGATTCAAACGAGCGGCGAAACGCACCATAGCAGCCGCCCATGGTGTTGAGGAATAGGCAGGTATACCGCGTCTGGATGTACGTCGCATCGGTCGCGAGCCACGTCCCGTATCCCGCGATGGTAAAGAGAGCGCCGACCAGCGCGGCGGCAGCATGTTGCTTATAGCGCATCGCGATGTAGACGAGGATCATGGAGAAGCCCCATGCGCAGCTTCGGGAAAATAATATTAGCATTACTTGCGGCTCGGGAATTGGCGACACTTACACATTCGGCGGGACGGAGAGGAGCTGAATCCGGATCGATGTTGCGTGTGGGTAGTTGAGGGCCAGGATCGTCGGTGTAAACACGCTCATGCCAGTGACCTGCGATGTGCTCAGTCTTCGGAGGTACGAAGCCGGACGAGATATGTTACGGTGATGGTGTCTGGCCAGAACCGTTAGATATGGCGACGAGGAAAATCAGTGGGTCGCACGTACTGATGAGATAAAACCAGCTCGATGCCAGCGCCACCGGATTAAAGAGGACCGCTTTCAGTTCTACCCAGGAGGGGAACTCGTGCGCCACCGGAATGGGCTCACCTGGAAGAGCACCGAGACGAAGTGCCGTCAGTTTGCGCTCGTCCTCCGTGAGCATTGATGTGGTTTCTGGTCTGGTGGGGTATAAGAAGAACAGGATGACGCCAACACCGATGGTGATGACTCCTTCCCAGACGAAGATATGGCCTAGATACGGTTAATAAGCGAGGGTATTGGAGCTGAGAGCACCTCACGCCAAGTGTGAACTGGTCCGATGGGTGCAAGCCGGAGGAAACCAGACGCCATGAGGCCCCCAAATGCGCCAGAAAGGTAGCCTGTAGATATCAGACGACGTGAAAACAAAGAGAGATTGGATGAAAGGCGAACCGGCGGAGAAGATAAAGAACCCAATGCGAACGCTGAGTTCGCTCCGCCTATAAAACTGGCCACATTGATTCAGAGCGCGAGGGTGAAAATATGAACTGGCTGAGCTACCTGCGTGATAATGTATCTGGACCAAATGGAGTCATTGAATAATCTTGTCCGCCGTGGAGACTTACGCGTTTCCAGGCAGGACAAAGGATTCGGTCATGCCAAGGAGGGCTTTCATTGCATAAAATTCGCCCCGAGTGTTGATGAATCCGGTGCCTATGGTGATGATCCCGAAGCCAAGGAGACTAAAGGAATCACCGAATACGGGTTAGTTCTCTCGGGGAGATGAGAAATGTCAACGCACGCGAGGGGAACAACCCGGTTGCCAAACCTGCGAACAAGCATCACAGCTACGACTCGTGAATTTTCGCAAGGTTCTGGAAGGAGTGACATACCTGGGATCTCGCATACGATGAACTGGGAAGCGGAATCAGTCGGAAACAGAGGAAAGCGAGGGTATCCATACAACCACGTAGCTGAAATGTACATTTAATTTATAGCCGCGAAGCGAAATTGAGAGAGAACGAACTATAGGCAGGTTCCGATGTTGAATCCCCAGTTTCCGAGTCGTAGCTCTGTCGCCAAACCCGCGACTCTGGCATTGCCTTCAGGCGCGCGTGGTGAATGGAAGTGGGCTTGAAAGTGAGCATGAACAACGAACCTGCGTTCGAACGCTGGGTGGAGCGTTAAGGTCCGCGGATGACCACGACGAGGAGGTTGAAATCTTACGTCGATAAAACAGAGCAGGTATGCGATAACGAGACATGGGAGCAGACGCACATCGAGCTTGCGCACGAGCCGCCGCTCTGCTGCCGCACCGACGTGCAGGGGGTCCTTGACAGCCTCTTCATGCCTCTTCTCGTCGTAAATCGAATGACTGGGAGTCGATGCCATTGCGGTGAAGGTGAGAGTCCCACTGTTTGCCGATATATATACTCCCGGTTAAAATGTCGTTATCGTGAGCAGGTGATGACTTGCCAAGCTGCCGACTTCCATGCGCTTCCATGTAGTATTTGTTATCCAATCACCGGATGATCGCCAACTTGCTAAAGGGATGGATATCAACACTTAAGACGCCGAAAATGTAAGTAAAGAAGCAACCGTAGAGGACTCGGAACTCCGCCAGATCTTTGGTGGAGCTCAATATTGACTCAATAGGCTGGTATATGCGTGCCTTCCGGGCCCCGGTAGGGTCCTCTGTGGGGGACGTCCGAACGTCACCCCCTGCACGGCGGACTCGGGTTTCAGGAATCTTGCAGGAATCAGCGCCGGAAAATTCAGGATTCAGTTTGGCGTTGGTTTGCGTCAAAAGATAGCCGGCTGAGACATTCTGAATGAAGGTGTCACTGACACTCGTGCTATGGCAGAAAGAAAAGAAAACAGAGCGAATCTGGAAAAATCTGAAAAAAAGAAAAAATGGAAAAACAAGTGGCAGCAAGTCACGCGATGACCAAACAAGCCAGCATGACGTAATGCCGAGCGCGGAAAAAGAGGAATACGACAGTCTGATTCCATGCAGTATCTCCCTCCCAGAAATCCAGACAAATAAATAAAAAACGCCGATTAAACAGCTTAAATCCACCTGTCAAATAGCGTACCAAATACTGGCGACCTGTCTGGGCATGCAGAGGTAGAATGATTCGGTGGGTCCACAGTCGTGGATCAGAGCATAAAATATTCGCTGCATTGAAGCCCTTTGAAAAGGACACGATCGCTGAAAAACCTGGATCCAAGATGGTGGTGATAGCGTCAGAGCTTGCTGCGATATTCGGAACGCTGGTGAGGCGAGACCACGGACGGTGCGTGGCAGCGACAGTTTAGATTGTAAACGAATATTGGTCTGAGTGGGAGATGCTGAAGGACGCGTATGATAGTTTAAGCCATCCTCCTGCAGCGACGAGGAAGGATAGTTTCGGAATATGTCTCGAGAACACGAGATCGTCATACTGTCCTAAGCTACAGAGGCAGACGAGAGTCTTGGCAGCGGAAAACCTCATTCAAAACTTCGCCCCACACGCTGAAGTTACTGGAGATTCAGAATCATATTGCTCTAATAAACAGGGCATTCTTGCCGATTTGCCCACCGTACGTCGGTGCATTCAGGGGGAAAGGAGTGGAGGAAAAGGCGCCTGAGTCCGTGGGCCAAAGAGGGCGTCGCAAATAATGGGGGGAGCAGTATGAGGGGGCCGAGATTCACCTCAAGGGATAGGAGCTGCGGGAACATCGTTGCGATCCGCGGCAAGGATTCGAGGTCGATACCGGATGATGACGCAGCCGAGAGATAGCGCAACGCGGTCCAGTGCATGGCAATCTCGAGGAGAGCCGTGAGTGGGAAGGTCGCGCATGCAGGCTTGCAAAGAGCTGGCCTCGTTAAGTTCATAGGGTTGTACACGAAATGGCGGAGTCTCCGGGCCCATTTATGGGCTACGAGCTCGCAAATAATTTGGCGCGTCTCTGGGATAGAGCTACACCCAATCATAAAGATAAACTCGATACCTGGTCAGTCCAGGGTTTGCAACGAGGCTGGGAGATCGTTCGTCCCGGCTTGCATAAGATGAAGATGCCTGAGTTCCGGTAGATCTGGGGGGAGTGGTTCAAGCACGGTGTAGGAAGAGACTGAACAGCTGATCACGAGGGAGGGTAGATGAGGGAGATAGCTGCTGTCGCGAGGAGTTCTTTAGGGATGTCTCCCGAGAATGCCGGGAAATTGGTGAGCTCCAAATACATCCGGAAGATGAAGACCTACCCGTTGTCCAATAACAACGTCGTAAGGTTGCATGATACCGTCGTGGGGAGTCCTGGAAAATTGAGAGATGGAGCAGATACAAATGACTGCGAATGCAGAATACGCGAGGTGGAAACCATCTGCCACTCATCAGTCATCCACCAGGGGAGGTGAAGACAGCGAGGTTGGCCAGTAGCGGCCCAGGGCGCTTGCCAAGTTCCAACCATGTAGCTGCACTGATAACAAGCCACTGGAAAAATAGGAATTCTTTGACATATGCCGCATGCCTTGTGAACGAAACCCAGTCCTCTGGAGCCAGATTTCTGCCTAAATGCTTCACATGGACGTGATAATGAGCTACAATGTGGCGGCTGGTCGGTGGCACATACATATTTCCATGTGTATCCTGAGCCGGTCATCGTGGATCCCGGAAGAGAGGGGGGAGCCCGTCCAATCTTCGCCACAAAGTCGGGAGCGCGGACTCGGAAAACAGCTGCGCGGTCAAGGCAATGGACAGGAGCGACTGACGGGCGTCTTTGATACTGACAGTATCGGACAAGTCTATATGCGCTATCTGATGTATGACTCATCTGGTCGATGTTGAACAGGCACTCGCGGCCGAACTTGAAGGTCATGGTTGCGCAAATCCGTCGGGGATTGTCGTGGCTGTCGACAAGAAGTACTGGAGGCTACTGGAGGCGCCGCCTGCCAGTGCCGGATTCATGATCAATTCGTTTATGATCCGGAAAGATCCGGGATTCAATTATGGAAGATATTCTATGGGGTTAAATTATAGACGGGGGTCTGGAATAAATACTCTTCTGGGGAGGGATATTCAAGACATACTTTCATAATACTCCCAGAACTTTATTTTTATCCTCTTCTCCAGCCTGGGCCAGAACCGAACTTCTTCGATAAATGCATCCAACGTCCCATAATAATCCCCTATCGTGAGGCGGGCATTTATACACACTCCGGCCAGTCGTGAGCTCGTCTCGGGGAATAGCACAAACCCAAAATCCACTCATCCGTGACAAAGTGCCGCCAATTGATACTCAATGTGCAAGTCTCTCCTTAATTCCATCCAAGTGCAGGACGGCTCTGGATCAGATCCGTGCATGAGCTACGCCCAGTGAGAAGGAGCCTTCTGGTTTCTTCACAGAATCAACTCTTCCGAAAGAGCCTGTTGCGACACGGTCAAAGCGGATAGTTTCGGGCGAGTCGGCGACGCGGACTCGAAGATTCTCACTCAAGGAACCATAGTCGGTGCAACAAATGTGTTAGTTAGACTATCACAACTGCACGTGCTCGCGCATAGTCACGCGCTCTTCATTTCTGTTCTCCACTCGCTTCACCATTGACTCCGTTCTTCTTACGTCTGCATTCACTTCGCTCCGGGTCGGGCTCTCGGCCATCTCACCGTAATTTCACAGTTCCCGACTCGGCGCGTTTTCAGTTCCTTTCCTCTGCGGCTACTCCTTTCTCAGTCCTCTAGTATTTAAGCTGTATCTCTTGGATGAATCCCTTGCCCAGTTGCCATCTTCTACCACAATTCCCGCGTGATGTTGAAGAAACCGTCATTCTAACAGTGTTTCCACCCCGAAATATTGGCGCCCGGAGAGGGGTATACGTCATCCCTGAATCCTCCGCAGTGGACTTAACCTCAGTTGTCCAGGTAAGAGAACAACATAGCTCTAGGCCATTTTCCTCCAGTAAAAGTTTTCAGCTGCGATATCTTCCGTGTAAATAAATGTGTCAGGACTGGACAGAGATTGACCTTGTCGCAGCCTCGCAAGAACGACTGGTAATATGACTGGATCCCGATTTGACTCGCGAACCCGAATCAATTGATTAGCAAAACATGTTATTGGCGACCAGCGCTGTTGAATTACCCGAACATTTGATGGTGTTGATTTGCCGCCATTTTAGGACTGGTTTCCTGTTGAATCAACCCTCCTTTTGAACCTAGCTCGCGACTTGAATTACCCCAACTTTCTGATGCCGGTTCGCATTGAATTGGCCTCACTTTTGCCTCGCTTTCCTTTTCTTCTCCCATTTGTAAAGAAAGCTAAGTTTGCACCGGGCGGTGTTGTTCAATCCATTCGACCGGTTCACCCATCCCCATCTCCTTGCGTTGAGCAAAGTGTGAGTTCGATCCGATGAAGTCTCTCAATAGAGCCAAGTTTTTTCACGTAAATTTTGTACTTAACTCCCTACTGTTCACACATTCAATTGGACTCGTACCGCTTGGCGAGCTACACTGCGAAATGCTTGTACTATGTGTAGAAAACTTCTAGGATCGTCCTCAGCATGCTTAGTTGCCTACTCATCCATTGCGGAGAAGGGGAGTAACTATTGAGAAACCAAGGCTGATTCAAGGAAACCCATCCAAAAAGTGAGGGTGATTCAACAGCCTCTGTCGCCAATACCCTATTTTCGAATTGATTAATCGCGACGCGCCAAAGATCGCGGTATGAGCATATCACGTGATCGCGAGTCAAGATGAACAGTCACACAACTTTTGGAAAGCTGTGCCACTGGCATGCTCCACGTTTGGGCGCTCATTTCTTTTGTTTGACTGCTCTGCACGCCATGAGTCTGCTATTTCCTCCGAGGTATGTTTTTACACGCTGACCGACCTCTTCTGTACACCGCCAAAGTGCCGGCACGTGTCCCCAACCTGGAGCTGTCGGATGGTGCTCAGATTTTCGAGCTCCTGCTTCCAGCTGGTAACTCCCTGGCTGTCATGTGGATAGTCCAACTGATATTTCCAGGCTCTCGCTATCCGAGGGGACATGCGGCCGCCATGTTATTCTGAAACCTGGACTATGTTTTCATTAAGAGTAGTAAAAAATGTGAAATTTCAACTGAAATAATATGTCCTGCCCTCTATGTACCTTTTGACTTCGTTTTCACCCCAGTTTGACTGGAGCCAACAAAAAGAACAAAAGTGAGAAGGTCCGTGGGTTTGTTTGGCACGGCATCTAAGGTCACGTGGGGTTGATCAGCTTCCGAGTCCGCACTCTTTCTTCCTCTCCACCATCCGCCGCTGTGCAGCACCTGTATTAATGCAAACCCAGGACCCTCAGACCAAGCTTGAAGTAATCCGTTGCCTGGATTCCACGGCCCACACGGACAAGCAACAACATCAAGCACGTCTTCTCGACACCCTGCCGTACGCCCGACTTTCTCCAGAGTCTATGTCCTCCGAACCACCATCCGCGAACGCCTTGGGCGCCGTTTTAGAGCTCTCATACCCAATAATCGTCAATATCTTGTGTATCAATCAATTTGCCCTACGTCGTAAGCTGAAGTCGCATCGCTCAAATCGGATCTCGACAACCTGAAGACGTTATCAAGCTCTGAGGTCAGCTGTCCCAGAGGGCATTGTATGTACTCTCGCCTTCCCTACGTCTACGCGTCCGCGTCACGACCGCTCCTCTCTCTGCCTGGTTTAACCAAAAAGTGCAATTCAAACTGTTCCGCCATCAAGGCTTTGCGCTGGGTCGCGGTGTTTCCATTTGTCGCGACCTAGAATTTGTCCGGTGAGCGGAATACTTGGTCGTCTTATCCGCTTGACTGGAGTTTTTCAGGCCCAATGGACTTCGACGCCTTCAATCAAGTATTTACTAGTACAACTGTAGGAGCTGAGCGACCATTCTCTAAGTATGTTTAGCCACTTCGATGAATTTATCTATTCAATCATCCATTTTACTGCGATGCACGAAGCAAAAGCAAAATAATAACACCGCCTAGGTAGAAATGTGATCCCTGACCGCACAGCTGTGGGCCACCCTCAAATCCCAGGTAGCCGCCGGCTAAAGCTGGTGACAGGGTGGACCCATAGGCTCATGAACCTGGCCAGCAGCTGCGATACAAGTCACGGTCACCTTCCGGAAACATCTCGCATACATGTTGCCCACAGCTTTCCACCACGTGTCGAGCCAGTGCCGGTGTAGACACACAACCAGATGAAGACTCCAGGTTACCCGCCGAACTCACTGACGAGATAATCGCGTCGGTGGAAGGATCTCTCAGCCTGTAGCCTGGTCTGCAAAGCCTGGCTCCCCGCCTCGCGCTCGCACCTCTTCCACTTCATCCAAATAATGATGGGCAAGGCGACGCGCTGGAACCCCTTCCTCAAGTCGTCGCACCTCACTTCGTACCTGCGGCACGTCGAGATCCTCGACCGCGCGCCCACAGGCGCTGTCGCACAAGGACGCGCTGGTGCAGACGAAAGCGCAGTATGAACTGCTGCCGCAGCTCGCGCAGCCGACGACGGTGGCGATCCTCTGCGTGGACGTCAGCTCGTGGCTACCGCTCGAGAACGCGCACGCCTCGCGGCTGTGCGCGGCGTTCGGCAACGTCATGCGGAACGGGAAGATCCACAATAACCTCCAGCTGATTCACATCCTGTCGCATTTCGGGCTGCTGGAGCGCGTGGCGATCATTGCAGTCAAAGTCAACGACTTTCAGCCAATCCTGGAGAAACTGACCGGGAAGCTTTCGCCACACCTTCACACGGTCAAGCCCGCATATTAGAATTCCGTGCTGGGCTGGCGGATTGGCTGTGCAAATCGTACCCTCTGACGTCCGTCCGGAATTTGGAACTCCCCGACGTACCTCTCGGCCAGCTTGCCTCTGCAGGGTGCCTCATGCAACACCTCGGCCCCCAACTGTCCACTCTCTCCCTTTCATTCAACTATTTCGTCGATTCCTGTACGTCCCTCCCACCGTTTCGCGCCAATCAGCCTCACTAACGCGAGGAGTTCAATGACAATACACACCCGCTTCCAAACGCGCTACAACACAGATCTGCGCACCGTGCACCTCATGATTGACCTCACGGTCGACTTCGCAGTCTTCTCGCTGGTAAAGGACTTTGATTCGTTGGCACAGGAGTTCGACTCACACCCCCTGACCACGGACGCCCGGTCGTGACCTGGCTCTGCCTATTCCTCTCTGCGATCCCTTCCCCCCTTACGTCCCTGCGCGTTGACATCCGCGCCGACATCAAGCAAAGAACCCTTCTGCATCTCGACTGGGCTCTCCTCGCCCAGGCGCTCGACGGCCCGCAGTTCTCCGTTCTCTGCATACTCCGGGTCGAGATTCCTCTGGTTGCGGACGGGGAGGTGGCTGTGATGGAGTGCCTGCTGAATATGTATGGGCGCGGGATATTGGAGATCGCGACAGCTGCGCCAGAATCTACGCTGGACGTGTATACTGTGGCCGCCGATGGGGAGCTGTTCAATTTATTTCGCGGTGCCTACATCGGTGACTTGGCTTTTTTTAATTCGGACATAGTTTGGACACCGAGTCTGACTTTTTGAATTCGGGCGTAGGAAATACAGCATGGAACCTGAGACTGACTAGCACTTTTTTCCAGATCCTCGAGTCGGGAGGCAAGATGTCGGATGTTACGTATTTCTTCCCCTGGCGGCGACTTAATTGATTGGCCATTCTCTCAGGCCTATCTTCCTACTTGCGATACTCAAAGCATACGAAGTTCAGACTGAGTACGAAACACATATCGCCGTATATTTCGGTGCGGAGGATTGAGTTATCTACGCGAACGGCAAGCTGTTTGTTTTAGTCCTGATGCCCTATCCGGTGACTTGTCTTTTGAACTCGGGCGTAGGGAATATGGACCCCGAGGCTGACAGATACTCTTTTCAGGGCTTCGAGGCAAGATGCCGGACGGTCTTTAATTCTGCTCCTCAGGGCGAGAAATCTCTTTTCGAATGCGGGCGCAGTAAATTTGGACCCCGAGGCTGACTCATGTATGGGGCAGGTCCTCGAGCCAAGATGTCGGTTGCCGATACCTCTCTGGCGGCGAATAGATGGATCGGTGATTTACATTTCCTTTACCCGGCACCCTATTTCCTTCCTACCTCGCAATAACCATAGCATGCGAAGCTCCGATCGAGTACGAGATGAATATCGCCATATCTGCCGGTCCGAAGGATCTAAGTATTTACACGAACGAAAAGCGGTTCGATTTATTTAGGCTGCCCACTCGGTGACTCAACATCTCTTTGAATTCCGGCGTATACGGACCCCGAGTCTGACTTGTGTGTGTCTAGACCCTCGAGTCAAGATGTCGAACGGAGTGTGGTTCTACTCCTCATAAATGTCTTCTCGAATGCGGGAGCAGTAAGTATGGACCCTGATTCTGACTAGTACTCGTGGCCAGGTCCTTACGCCACAAGGCCGCTTCCCTCGTGGCGAATAGTTGTATCGGTCGTTAAATTGCTTTCCCCCGACCCGCCCTGCACTGTCCTCCTCTGCAGTTATTTTGAGACAGGCTCGTGGTGTACAGAAGCTTGCCTGCTCCGGCCCCGGACGTTACGCGTCGAAACTCCGCGCGCGGAGTTTGTCGGGGTTTTCCGCGGAGATCTTCGGTGGTGCTGGCTGGACTCGACTCCGGGTACGGGTAAGAGAGCATAATCCAGCGGGAGAACCAGAACTCAGTAGGATAGCTCGGAGGCTGGAATTTGAGATCCTGTACGTCACACAATTCAATGTCGGATTAACTAGTCAACATCCGACGCGATATTCCAGATTAATACAATGTTTCTTCCAGCGCTCAAAGGGGTTTTCGCTGCTGTTCATGTTCCCATTTGGATGGAAGTTTTCAAACCCCAAACCAGCCACGGCGTTCCGAACTTTGACCTCGGCACTTTGAAGCGTACGGTGAATTATTATAATCGGCTATAATCGCCCTTCCAACATACAGGATGCCTACACGCAGACCGGGAACCCCGCTCGATAGTATAATTTACCTCCGAGTACTTGCATCCCAACAAGCCTGCATCCCAACAAGACAGCGCCCGGTGACCTACTACGGTTACGGCGTCTAAACCGTCCAATTACATTTTCCATGCGTCGATCGCATGGCGCCGTCGATCCCATGTGCCGCGTTTGATGGCCGCGGCGCGTTGATTCCCGGGTTTGATTTCGCCTGGCACGGGTGCATTCGGGGAGATTCGGCGCCTGGGAAGTGCCTGGACACAATTGCAACCACAGAACGCGGATCTCTCCGGCCTACATATGGAAATGGGCAGCCAAGCAGAGCCAAGCGTCGGGTGGGTAGCTCCGACTGTGTCTGCCAGTGGCGGGAGTTTGAGTGTGGCGTCCGGCCTCCGTGGTTTCTAGTATTCTACGCTTATGAGAATTACGAATGGATGAATGAATGAGAGTATGAATGACGCGGTGGCGCTCTCCAAAAGGCCAAGGTGGTGGATATTTATGGTCCGTATATAATGTAGGACGGATGCGGACTCGCGGGAATCGGGGAGCTCGGGTACGTCAGATTCTGATGTGAGGGGGAGGATCGAGGGGATAATTATGGATATAGACACGGGCACATATTCGGAATACCCTTAGGCATTTCTCGCGACAGAATCTTGAACCGAAGCTGCGGTGCAAAGCCATTTGGACTCATCAAAACCCTCGTCTACAAACCCAAGACGAGCGGTATGAATATTTGAACTCAGCCTGCCAGCAGAAAGTTATCCAACTTTGAAGCTTGAAGTGCCAAGGCCGCGATTTCGATTTCCCAAGTTCGCCTCGACGCCCGGATATTTCCGATGAACCGGGTACGCTGCCCACGGAATTTTTCTTCTGTGTCATCATTGGTATTATGAAACCAGCGTCAGTATGAGTCATCATCGAACATATGTCACGCAGAGATGAAGTGGAGCAGGCAAGGCCCAAAATTCGATCCATCCAAGTACGCTGTTCCTGGTGCGGATTATTATCCGGGTGAAGATGGAGCCACGTCGCTTTGCATGCAATGACTGGTCGTCGAGGCTCGAAGCGGAAATACTGCCAGTATGGATGACACCGTGAATAATCCAACCTTGAAGCTTGAAGGGCCAAGCCCAGGGCCACTATGTATTCATTTCCCAAGTTCCCCTCTGCGCCCGGACGTTTTCGATGCACAGGGCACACTGCACACGGAAGTTCTCTTGCTGTAATACTATCAAACCATTCATCATATCGAACATACGTCGCACGGGGAGGTGGAGCATCCATCCAAGTACGCTCTTCCTAGCGTGGATCCATGTATTATTACCCACGTCAAGTCACTGGAGCCACGTCAATGGCAGATGCACCCTGAGCTGCAAACGTCGAGGAGCTCGAAGAAGAAATGCCGCAGTCAGAGAGCACAGCCACAGGACCAAACACGGCACAGCGTGTCAGCTTCCTCCACGTCACCACATTCATTCGACTTTATTCGACGCATCTAGTCGCACGTCCACCGATGAGGGCCTCAGGGAACGCACCGTTCCCAGGCATGCCCAGCGTGTGTACTTCTTTTTTTCTCAGTCTTTCGCCGGGGCTAGTGGATCGGAATTTGGAACGCGCTGGACCGACGCCGTATTCGGCGCAACATATCGTGCGGGTCCCACGCGTGCGGGTGCAGAGTGCGCGACTACCGACCCTCGACCCGGATCATGATCGCCGCGCCGCTGGGAAAACCGCTGGAAACCGCCTGGGATTATGGATACCATCACCCCGCCTGTCAAGGGCATGCATATTTCTGCGATCCTGGACGACGCGGACGCCACCGCATGCTCTTCCCGCGGTTGCCAATGAGGATAACGGGCGGCGGAAATATTCACATTTCAATTTTATATTCAAATCGGAGGCGGGGTCCTGTATGGGTGCGTTCAGATTCAGGAATGGAATTCTGATATTCCGAATTGTTGCAGTTGATAGCAGGCGGCGGAAATATTCACGGCAGATAATCAGGAAATCGTACGCGGTGTCTTGTGGACGCGTTCAGAAATTCTGATATTCCGAATTGTTGCTGTTGCTTCCATGTCCGCGATATGAGGGGCTTCGCGTTGGGAAGGATTCCACCGCGTGCGCGCCTTCCGATGGACGAGAAGACACGTCAGTTCGCGCTCCCGCCACGGTTGTGAATGTTCTATTCCGCGTTATGGTATATATTTTACAAGCGATCTATACACATCTCCCCCAGACCGCGCGTGGGACCAGATCCGCGGATCAACCTGCCCGCTAGTGTCCATCTCGGTCCCCGTCCATCCATGATACGTGCGCTCAGAGCTTACATACGCGCGCTAGAACTTCCAGTATTCCATGCTCGAAGCCGCGCGCTCGAACGGGAACTCGCCCCCCCACCCCGCGACGTCCGCGTAGCTCGCGTCCACGGCGCCCCGGAGCTCGTTCAGCGCCTTGCGCGCGGGCGTATGCTCCGCGACGCGGCCTGCTTCAATCTCCTCCTTGCAACTCTAAAGGAGATGAATGCCATCAGAAAGAATTCGAAGCCGATAACACGAGGCTCGCAACGCCTAACCTGGATGGCCTGGGCGATGTCGGCGTCTATCACCGCCAGGACGTCTGCCATGTCGCCCTCGTGCGGCCAGCGCAGCCCCACCGTGGCGCGCACCGCGAATGCCAGGAGCCTACGCAAGTGCGAATCGATCAGGCGTAGCACATGTGTATACGCGGGTGAAGCTTACCCCAAGCTCGCGAAGCCCATGCCCGAGCCGTAGAGCGCGCGTGCACGCTTGAGGGCGTCGTGTAGCTGCGGCGTCGGTGCGATGCTGCCGCCATACGCGGTGAAGAGGTTGTACGCGCCAGGGAGGCAGCGTGCGTTCGTCTGGTGGAGGCGGTCGCGTGCGGCGGACGTGAGTGCCGTTGCGATCCCCGGGGTCGCGGACGCGACCATGCTTCGGACGATCGCACGCAGGCTGCCGAGGCGTTTCAGCAGGGAAACACCGGGGCGAGCGGCATACGACTCACTCGTCGAGGTTCGCGTTTGCGATGAGGGTGTCCGCCATGAGGTTCCTGCACGATTGTGGGGGTCGGCAACGAGGGGGGACGCGCCGAAGGGGGACTCACACATGGCCGAGCACTGGGCGCGCGTTGAGCTGGCGGGGGGTAGTCTCGGGAGCAGGCATGGTGGATGCGAGTGTAAGGTGCGCCCGACCTGTCTGCGCGTCGGGTCACTTTTATAGCCCGTGAGGAGATCACCCTAGATCACCCCCTTCCGCGCGCATCTTCTGACGAACGAATTAAGCTGTCTTCCTCCGGCGACCTTTCGTTCAGCGGGGCGGAGATACTGCTGCCGATCAAACCGGCAAAGGAACGAATGTGATATGCTATGCCGTATCCGACTCGTGGCACTAGACTTGCTGGGACCTGCCCCATACACATACACCCGCCCGGGCTACGAGGGTCTGTGGCCACGTCGACACATAAACATAAAAGCCGCCGTTAATTCACTCGGGTTTCACAGAAGTACTGGAGCAATATGGCTTCCCCTCGGACTCCTGCGCACGAAACTTTCGATTTGGGCCCCCTCAAAGGCATAACGCGCCTGTGGTGCGGCCTCTGGCAGCTCTCGAGCAATGCATGGGGCAGTGCGCCCGTCCCTCGCATTCGGAAATGCATGGGCGAGCACGTCGACCTCGGATTTACTGCGTTTGGTCAGTGATGTCATTCCTCCCCTCCAGTCCCTCTTCGTCTGATAGCTCGCTCGCTCGCAGACATGGTAAACTTCCCTCTGTGAACGCTGTCTGTCTGACTCTCATCTTACTCCGTCTTTCTGCCAGGGTTCGTTCCTCTGCAGCCCCAATGCTGATCTGGCCGGCGCTGATTATGCAGCATCTCGCAGCGGATCACTATGGTAGTGCGGAGATAATATACGTACGCCCCAGATCCGATGCCCCCTCTCATAATCCGCGATTGAAGCCAGCTCACAGGGTCAATTCCGGAACTCGCTTCCCTCCCCGGGAAAGGTCATCGGCGCGACCAAGTGGTGCGTCTTCAAGCAGGTCACCCCCTCCCGGGCGGTGGTGGAGGCAGCCGTCCGCGAGCGCCTCACGCGTATGCAGACCGACCGCATCGATCTCCTCCAAGTGCGTCTCCTCCGCGCGCCACTCCCACATAAACCTCACCTTTGCACCCAGTTTCACTGGCAAGACTATTCCGATAAGGGCTACCTCCCCGCCCTTGAAATCCTGAACGACTTGCGCGGCGAGGGCTTCATCTCCGCAATCGGCCTCTGCAATTTTGATGCCATCCGCACGGACGAGATTTGCACCCAATTAGGGCCAGGCATCATCGTGTCAAATCAGGTCCAGGTACGTACATAGACGCAGCATTGCATTTCGAGTTTACACTGTCAATAATGATCATGGCGCGCCCACCAGTTCTCCTTGATCGACACGCGTCCGCTCCACGGAATGACGGACGTCTGCCAAAGACATGGCGTGAAGCTCCTGACATACGGGACGCTCGTAAGTGTCTAATTGGCGTCTTTCCCCTCGCGCATGTCATCGTTAACCCATGGCTGTGTGCAGTGTGGCGGCTTCCTCGCGGACCGGTGGCTCGACCAGCCCGAGCCGGACCTCTATTCCGGCCAGCTCACGCCCTCGCAGCGCAAGGTACGCACATATTCCGCCCGAGGAGATGATGACGATTGAATGGGTATTCTTGCAGTATCTAGACATGATCGTAAAAGCCTGGGGCACGTGGACGCTCTTCCAGGCGCTCCTGCATTGCCTGCGCGCCATCGGGGACCGCCACGGTGGGCTCAGCATTTCCAACATCGCGACGCGGTGGGTGCTCGACCAGCCGTGTGTGGGGGCGGTGCTCATAGGTGTGTCTTCATCTTTTCACACCCTTCGTTCAATTTCAATGATTCCTCCCTCCTCCCCTTACTCCACATCACCCCCCAATTTCAACTCAACTCACCTCCGCCCTCACCTCACCTCCGATCACCTTATTAACCGCCCCGGGTCAACCAATTAACCCTTCTCTCCGGTTCATTAGGTGCGCGCCTCGGTCTCTCGGACCACCTCGCCGACAACGCGCGCGTGTTCGGGCGACGCCTGACGCGCGAGGACGAGCGCGAGATCGAGGACGTGCTGAGGTATTCGAATGGACGGAAGATTATCACGACGATTGGGGATTGTGGGGCGGAGTATCGGTAATAGTGAGCAACAGGACCAACAACGGTTGGAGTCATGGGGATGTCTGCAATTATGCGCGTGGAGTTTTGTATTTGCGGATCCAGATGCACATTGTATATTGTACACATATCCACCTGGGTGAATCGACCAGGTCTGTTCGGCAGCATATTAGCAGCTTCTTGGCCCGCATCTCTTTGTTTAATTTAAGTTTACTATACTCGCTTGCCGCCCATTCACCATTCGCTCACCGCCCATTCGGTTATAATCACGGTCCAAACCAAGGGCCCCCCAAAAGAAGAGAGGGATTAGTGCTATTTTTTGCTGCTGCTAAAATTATGGGTGTCAAGTTTTGTGCACGAATACGCTATGATACAAATACGCCTTGTACCGGTTGAATCGCCGGGTTGGTCCGCATATCAATTGACCCGGCTTTATTGACTCCACGACACTGGTGTCCTAAACGCCGGCGTGACGGTCCAGCCCTCCTTGCATACCTACATGGTGTGGACATCTCCGCCGCTCTACGCTCACCACTCACCGCTCATGGTCACGGGCCAACCCAAACGCCACAAACCGGGCCACAACGCTAGTGGTACTAGCGCTACACTGATTAAAGACTCGTGGCCCCTCACCTATAGCTACCCGGGTCCGTCATCATTAAATAAATCAGGCTCACGATCACCGGCACGCGTACGTCGCCGGCGTCAGGTGGCGGCGGCCAGGTGCATTACATTCATCACTTACGCTGAAGCGACCGGTGTTCAAACATGGCTGCCCGGGCTCAAACTAGCGGGGTTCAAACGGGGATCAAACTGGCAGGGTTCAAACAATGCGGAGGCCGTTTCCTAAATAGTAAACAAGGCGACAGGCATGCCTGATGCGCGTGCGTATTGCAGGTGTCTGACCTATATCTATAGAATATGTAAGATGAGGACAGACGGCTGGAGATGAAGATGGAGATGGAGATGGTGCGCCCTCAATTACGATTATTATCAGTGGGAGATGATCATTGCAGTGGGCCGAGTTCCATAGAAGTGGGAGAGGAAGGGAAGGGGTTGGTCACCGGAGGAGAGTACTCGTTATCAGGCTGCCCACGGAACACAACAAATGTGGCGAGCACTGTTGCCGTAGGCAGACTGGTACTTCTCGGGATTGGTAATTGAGCGGGGCGGAGTCAAGGCGGAGTTTGAGATTTTTGAGTGGCGCCGATCACGGCCATCAATTCTCCGTCATCAAAGCATTTCGGTTGTAAAACTAGTTGTCACTTCTATCCATGCACGAGCCTCCAGAAGAAATCTGAGGAGACAGATGTCTTGGAATTTATACTTCAAGCCTGCAATAAGTTTGGCATTTTTTGAAGCCATCGAGATCCAAGGCCAGAACAGCAGCCATCAAAATATTTCAAACTCCCGCCCCGCTCAATCGAGCTTAACGACAAGTACTCCACATATGCAAAAATACCTACCTCTGCAAAGAAAAAGAAAATATTATTTTTCTCCCTCAATTTTCCTCCGATTAAAGAATTGAGCCCAAAAGAAGATCAGTAGTTTTTTTTCCACATGTAGGTATTTTTGATGTGGTGTCTCGGCGAATTATCGCTGGCCTCAAGTCTTCTTCGAACACCAAGCCCTCCAAGACTTGGCATCTAGACATGGCAAAGATGTTATCTACGAATGCCGAGGACAATTCAGTGAGATTTGAGGCTGTAGCGGTGACATCAATCTTTTTTTGCACATGTGGGTAATCGATAGTACCAGTCTGCCTACGGCAATATTAATAGTGCTCGCCACATTTATTGCATTCTGTATGGCAGCCTGGTAACGAGTCAAGGAGGAGAGTGAGACCGGTGTGAAAGATGCAGTGTCTCATTACTCCAAGTCAGACATTGGGCCGTCGATCTTTCAACCTAAGGAATTTATGAGCTACCGAGCTTGCTTGCAGCACCTAAAATGCTGCCCTGTCCTCGTCCCTTGCCTTCTTATCCCGGCCTAGCCATTAATGGGTAATCCCAACGGAAAGACCGTACTGCACCCGGGCACTGATATATGTATATCTGCAGTCCCCGAACGAGCAGATCCCGGACCACGCGACTTGCACACGCTCTTACACGCGATTTACAGGTGGTACCGAGGACGCCATCACGAATCTTAGAATCGGGACGCGGGATGTCCCGGGGTCGCGGAATGCCATCTCCCATTTGATTATTTTGTCCCTAATAGTCGGATGGATCTGGCGTGTCCCGTTCAACCGTCGTGGTATTGAAGCCAAGTTTCCTAAGCGGGAATATGGCAATGAACGCAGTATTCGACAACTGCTAAACACTTGGGAACGGTCTGTAAGCACCATAATGATTCTCGGATCTCACGAGGTCACCATCCATTATCTCACGGGTGAACGCGTGCAGATCTTCCAGAATTTCTTTGGCTCGATGGGTCAATGATCTCACTACTTATAGCATACGGCCAGATGGTCCCAGGTGCGCAGGGTCGCCGATGAAGTAAAGAGAAGCTACCTGGTGAGCTTCCAGCGATTGTTTTGGGGGATCTAAAGCTCAGAATCCGATGTTTTCGTGGCATGCAAGGCAGCTAAGTGAAATCACGTGACCGTGATGTTCGGTTCCGGGCCACTCCGCTTTGATTCGGTAGCGAGGTGAGGCACGCGTTCACCCAAGAAGCTGCTGATTTCGACGCTCACGAGACTTCGAAGGAGTGGATCACCGAGTTATCCACAGCTCTCAGGCTTCTCCGAATCCCCCCTCTTGTGGTAGAATACTAGAGTCAAGACGCTCAAGGGTCTAGCGATCCTTCAGTGGTTTCCTGGGCTATCCTGGGAAGGAACTTGAACTATTACTTATCGCGGCCTACAGGCTCTTGCAAGTTTCTTGCGTTGTTGTGCCCCCTTTCGTGCACCTTCTTTCCCCGGATCCTGTGCGCGCCCTACACTTATCGGTCCCATCAAGAGGTTATCTGTATGTTCTCCGTGATCCAATCTACTCACACACATGGACTTTGGCTGCCCCGCGAATGCCGACCGTTGGCAGCGCGTATACATCAGGCTTGGCATGTTTTTGTTCAACAAGAGAGAGCTTCTTTCTTCGAATCGGGCGCGGTAGGTGACTGCATCTTCTCGGACGTCGTGCTCCTCTGGCCGCTGTGCGCATAGCAATGACAACATTCCATGTGGATGCACCCTTATCTCTGGCGTAACCCACTCTATAAAGGCGCCTCTACGAGATTTGGGTTCTGCACGAACAACTCGGTCATCACAATGTTCTCCTCTTCGGTTCGCGCTGCTCTTGCCACCCTGGCTATGGCTGCCGTAGCAGTCACCGCCAACCCTGGGCTGTCCCTGTCGCTCTCTGGTATGTACTCATGCCGCTTGTCTACACATTTCTAATTAATTCCTCGCACTCCTAGGCCCCACCGCGGTGTCCAGCGTCGGCGCGCTCCAGGTCGTCGCCACCCTGGTGAACACCGGATCCGTCGAGCTGAAGCTCCTAAACGACCCGCGGACCGTCCTCCACACCTTCGAGACGGACACCTTCGCCATCGCCGACGCCGCTGGGAACTCGCCCTCGTTCAAGGGTGCGGTTGTCAAGTACGTCCCGGAGAGGGTCGTCGCCGCCAATAAGGACAGCTCCTTCACTGTCCTCGCCCCCGGCGCGTCCGTCGAGATCACTCACGACCGTCAGTCCAACTTCCTCTTCTTGCTCCTGGTTCGATTAAAATACTAACAACACCTGCAGTCTCGAAGGCGTACAACTTCACTGCCTCGGGTGAAGCCACGTACGATATCATCGCATCGAACAAGCTCCAGTACGTCGACCCCGCCACCAACGCCTTGGTGACGATCTTCGCCGACGCCGCGGATGCTGCACACACCGCGGCCATCTCGGGTGAGCTCGCCATCGCGCGCCGCTCCGGATCCACCCTCGGCAAGCGCATCGCGTACCAGAGCTGCAGCAGCAGCGAGCAGTCTTCGCTCGTCTCCGCCGCCGCCGCCGCCCAGACCTACGCCAACAACGCAAAGGCGTGCGTCAGATTTATCGATCTCAAGTTCGTTGGTGCTGATATATATATATGTGCTGATAGGTATCTCACCACCAACACCGCGAGCACCACCCGCTGGGTGACGTGGTTCGGCACGTTCACGACTGCGCACCACACCACCATGCTCAGCCACTTCACCAAGATGGCCGCCGCTACTTACTCCAGCTACACTGTGCGTTCCCTGACCTACCCCTCATTGCTCCACGCTGATACCAGTTGCCTTCATGTAGTACGACTGCACCTGCACGGATTCCGACACCTACGCCTACGTCTTCCCCGACGAGTGCGTTCATTTTCTTTATTTTGCATAACACAATATCTGATCAATGAGCGGATAATAGGTTCGGCACGATCTACCTCTGCGGCGTCTTCTGGGAGGTTGCGACCACCGGCACGGACTCAAAGGGCGGAACCCTCATCCACGAGTCGTCGCACTTTACCGCGACCGCGGGCACCGACGACCACGTGTACGGGCAGACCGGCGCCAAGGCGCTCGCGAAGAGCAACAGCGCGCAGGCGTACGTGGCTTTCATTCGTCTCTTTCTCCGAATAATGTACTGACTCTGGATTAGCATCGACAACGCGGACAGCCACGAGTACTTTGCGGAGAACAACCCGTCCCAGGCTTGAGCGGGAATGAGCCTGTAGTGTAATTTAATGTACATGGGATCTTTTTGAATTTTGGATGCGGAATATACATTGTTCACTTCTTCCGTCTTCCTCCCTTCGTCCCTCCTCTCTTCCGGGGATTGCTCAACTCGACAGAGTCAATGACAGATCGTGCGGAACTATTTGATGACATCACCTCCAGGTATGCCCGCTATCTTTAGTAGTGGGTTTTAGTAGTGGTTTCAAAAAGTGATCTAAAGGCAGTTTTGCAAAAATTGACGTCATTTATTTGGTCTCACCTTTGTCCTGACGTCATAGTTGTGACTCTGTGACCGGTCTTTCGCTCTCGCTTGGTCCGTGCGCTCTGCTTTCGTTTCAGCTCCTGGCTGCCCCTCTCCGATCTCCTCCTTAGCTTCTCTCCACCATGTCCCTCTACGTCGAGGGCCTACATGTTGCCCTTCCCTTGTTTACTGGCGCCCCCCGTACTGTTCTCTCCTCCGCGTTCTCCAGAAGCCTGATGGGCTCGCGCAATAACACGCGGCTCCTCTTTACCACCGTTGTCGAACCCTATGGTCCTTTGTCGTTCATTCTTGACTGCTTAATCTCGTCCTCGCATGATGCCCCGGACATTTGTCTCGGTTCCGGTGTAATTACAGTGTAGAACTCACCACCACGGCTCCCTTCCGCCCGCCGCAATACTTACAGGGTCGTTTACCCTTCCTGTCGCAGAAATATCCCACGGAACGCTTGGGCAATGTTTCGTCGCTGAGAAGGGTATAATGGGCCGAATACATCGCATACGTCTTCGACGTTGGTAAGTGAAAGTGCGCATTTATGCATTCTGGGACTCACTCAGTAGACACTGTGGCCGTCATGCGTGTCCCGACGTTCCATGCCAACGTCAAACTCTATGTTGATCCCCAATCCCCCGATGTGGGAGATGTCTTCCTTGATCCGCAAGACATCCCTGTCGGTAGCCCCTTGGACGAGAACCTAAGTTTGATGAACGGTCTGAGTGAGCACTGTATTTTCCACTAACGTATGAAGACCCCGGGTGGTTTATACACACAGGATCAGAGGTGGGAGCCTCAAACCAAGATTGGTGCACACGCCCTCCCTGTTACATTTAGACGCGGTGCCGAACGTAGCTGATTATCTCACCAGATCCCGGCTGTCGTCTTGGATAATGGCGAATAGAGTGCGGTGCTGTTTAGCGTAAAACGACTTGACGGCACATGTCACACCCACGAAGAGGACGTTGAAGGTGGACCCATACTCCGGCGCCGTCAGCCTACGACAGTCAGCGAGGAGTATTTATGAAGCAACTGCATACCGTATCCCCGACAGCAGCGATGCAGCCGAAAACCACAGCCATATAACGCGCATGTCGGACTGGGACAGACAGATTGGTTACAGGGGCTTGAGTATGGACGAAGTGGTACACGGAGTCGCCGTCGGTGTCGTCGGTGTCGTCGCGAATTGCCGCGAAGTCATCCCCATACCGCGCCAGACCCAAGGTAAACATCTTGTCCTGCTTCATGCGGGCAAGCATGACTGCTGATGTGGACAGCAGATGGACGGCCCCTGTCTATCGGGAGGTGGCACGGTCCCGGAAATCCATTTAGGGCAACGAAATATAAGACGCAGTGTGGATGGATACCACATTTCCTTCTTGGAACCTAATAATCGACGCTCTTGAGGTAGGTGAAAGGGCGCAGGCGCCATGAAGCTACCGCGGCACGATAAGGACAACAGCGCGTGTCGGGAAAAGCAAGGAGAGAGGGTGTGTTTTTAGGACGTCGTGTGTACATTTATAACCTTGGGACAGACATATATGATGTATGCTATCGCTAATTATAGAGGTACATTTTGAACAGTTTATTATTCGGAGAGCTTTCACCTGGTCAGCTCCGGGGTCCGGCAGGAGGTAAAGCGACAATGAGACTTGCAGTGTGGTAGACAAGTGAATTTATTGCTACAAGGAAAGACAGATAGCGGGCATTGCCGCACAGCGGGCTACTTTAGTTATTCATAATTACCGGACGCTGACGTGGGAGACACGACCGTCGCGGGAGAATTGTCAGCGACCTGCCCTTGCCTACGTCATCGCCTTGCTGCCGCTGCGCGGATCATTTGATCTCGTCATCGGGTAAATACATCCGTCCACTAGATACCTCTTCCGCCTCCTACTCTCAAGCCATGGGGGTGAGCCTCGCCGCTCTGGAGGTTAAGAGAGATCCTCCCAATTATACTGTACTTCTGTACACCGGTTTTTAATTACTACATCTATCCATTTCAGACTCCGCGCCTTCGAGCCGTGAACCCGGTCTGTCGGTACACCAGCAAGGCACCGAGTACAGCGTGTCTTTGATCCGCGGGTCGCGCCGGACTCTCCTCCCAAAATCGGGTGGTTGTAACATTGAGTGCCTGGCTGTTCCTCCTCGAACCCAACTCATATCAGGGTGTCCTTCATTTTACTTAGATGGGTAACTCTTCTCTGATCACGAGAACGTCAGCCTGCGACTTTTCTAGCGAAATCCGGGTGTGTGTGTTATTGAAGGAAATTGATTATTTTACAGCATTGAGGGCGTGGGGTCAACCTGTCCGCGTATACTTGCTGTGACAACCATTTTTTTAAGCACACTACCCACGAGGCGGGTGATCGCCGTCTGAAACTTAAACCCCGTTTCAGAACCCTGAAGTTGGAGGGCGCCCCAGATATGTCGAGTATCTGATGTTCGCGCCGCGTACCCGGAGATCACTATTGACGTCGTTGGCGCCGTCCGAACTGCGCAGTTTTTCCGGACATCTACACCACCTGACAGCCACAGACCCACCAAGTTAGTATACGATACGCATTCATTCGCGCAGCTACAAGGGGCGAATTCGAGATCCCTGGGGACAAACAGATGAGTTATACATTGTGAGGGACACGGAGCCGGAGGTACGCTGACCGATCGGGAGGGGGTATCCCGACAGGCTCGACAGCTCGTGCGTCAATATTTACTCGGCGACATATGAGGGAATCAAGATAGGCGACGCTGAGACCGGATTCTGAGATGCTCGATGCCAGTTCGGTGAGGGAGTCGAGCGCAAGTACGTAATGTGCGATAGATAGCGCGGTCAACGCGGATCTAGTTCATCGTCGGTGGTCGGCCTGGTCGAGCAGAGGGTATCTGGGCGGTCGGCAGAGCATCTTGAGCGAATAACCTCAAACATCGGAGAGCACTTCAGCCTATAAATCTGTCGAGGCACCCTTAAGTCACTTGTCAGCCCAGCCAATAAGAAGTTGCCGGCTGGGCCAGGTAGGTGGGTCGAGTCGCACAGCTGTTTATTAATGTATTGGAAACGTCAGGCTAAGACTGGGAAGGGAGGCATGCACCAGCCGCATCGATTTGCAGCGAGATTGTGAAGACGTAATTCTGAGTGGTTATAGAAACCTCCAGTGGAATTCTATAAGGCAAGGCTCACACCTCTGGGGGGAGAAGAAATATGCTATTATTGGGCATGATCCCTTAAAATGTGAGAATGAGGGTCGATGACGAACGTTTCATGTCCCCAGAGAGAAAAATAAATCGTGATACGGCTGTTCGCCGCGGCTAGCCGTTAGGCGGACCCGCCGCAAGGCTGTCTGAGATCCGTGTCATTCATACCCGAAGAGGATCCTATGACTCTGAATTTCAGACATTTGCACAGGAAAGGTCGTCGCTTGCAGTTAGTCTAGGTACCGTCGCCATGAGGGTCGCCGCTGAAAGATGTACGGCTTGTAATTTTGGCTTGGTGTCTAGAAATCGCTAGGCTCAGCAGCATTTCTCGAGCTCCTAAAAGCAAGGGAGGATACAAGCAGAATACTTATGCCAGGGATTGCACCAAGCTTGGGAACGCAGGTGGGAGTAGCTTCAATATTCCGAGAGCGTTTCCGGTAATAAAATAACGGGAGGCGGACGCTCGGGAGCCCTATGGCCGGAGACCAGAGTAGCAGTGGACCACAAGGACGGCGGAACGTGACCGATCACGCCCGAAACACGCCATTTTTGCGGCGTTGACGAGGCGCCGGCGGCGAAAGGCGTCAGCTGTGACTTCTACTCTTGCATCCCGCCAACATCCCCCACAGAGCGACAGACCAGCAGAACAGAATGGCCAGCCCCCAGCACCCTTCCTCGTCGTCCGTACCCCCAAGCTCGCGCCGCACATTCTCAGACCGCATCTCCGCTGTCGGCGCTAAGATCAATCGCGCGCTGAGCAACGAGGGAAGGCCCAGCCAGAACGGATACGACCCAGACACAGAGTCCATTACAAGCACAATCGTCGAGGGCGGTGGTGAGTATCCAGCTTTGGCGTTCATGGTGGTGGTTGGAGCGAAGGAGAGATAAGAGATAAGGCCCGCGGGCTGTTGTCATTGGCCTTCTGGCCGTTATCTTTCAACCACCGGTTGACAGGCTGCTCGCTGACGCCTCTCCTGTTTCTCCCAGATCGCTCCCGGAGCCGCGAGCAAGGCTATGTACGCTGTGATGTAATTTTCACTCCTATTGACTGAACACCCATATCCAGCACTCCTCCGGGCGCGGGGGCGCAGGGAACTTTCACTCCGCGGCACCGAATCCGAACACCTTTCCAACTGGGGACGCACAGGAGTTTCCCTGGCCGCGAGGGAGGGAGCGCGCACCCGTGGAACGTCCTCCCCCAGCATCTCCTCCCGCGCGCTCCACAGGGCGCGGCGGCTCAGGCAACTTCAGCCAGAGCCCTCCAGCGGCGGACCCCTCGTACTCGCTCCGCGACAAGGAGATCCTGCGTGCACACGCAGAAGCTGAAAGAAACGTCATCGTATGTCTTCATGCAAGCGTATTTTCCCTTCCTGACGCTCTCTTCTCTCCTCCCTGCCCATTTTACTCCCTCTATGTCCTCCAATGAATTTATATTGGCATCTCGATTTGATCTCGCCTGCGAATCCAGCGGTCCTCCGGCCGAGGTGGAATGGGCAACATCGTCACCTCCGACTCGCGCTCCCCCTCGCGCTCTATCGACCCAATCTCATCGCCGACGTCCATGCGCGTAATGCCGCCCAGCTCGTCGAGGGACCGCCAGGCTATCGATAGGAATGGTCAGGTGAATGGGAACGGCAACGGTCAGGTGAATGGGAGCGGGAATGGTACCGGCGGATATGCGTGAAGGTCACAGCTTTCTCATCGGTCTAGGTCAGCGGCTGACGCAGCCGCAGCGAACGGAATTTCTCGACGAACACACGGTCGCGCGAAAGAGGATGCTGGGACTCGTGTATTGTATCTGCTGTGGGATTGTGTATGTACGTAATACTTGTTGAACCTGTTCTCAGATTTCATACCTTTGCGCATGAATACTGCGTCGTATAATGTCATGGACTGTGACATTGGACAGAACTCATCATGAGGTAAAACTCGGAAGGCTGACTTTTTTCATTGGAAGCCAACTATTAAAATGACGGGATATTTGACACAAGTTCCTTAACAAAGACCTGTATTTTATCTAGCGCGATATACCTCCGCCTCTGAAAATTCATCGAGATTCGCCATGTATGTGTATCTATTTGGCTGGGACTGATAGACGCGTCGGATCACGTGTTCATTCAATTATTCGCAGCGCACTCATCATATTAATACATTACGCCTTCTTGTTCTCTTATATGTACTTCTGGTCCATCTTACTCCCACTCCTCCCTCCAGCGAGGCTACGCCATCGGTAATGTCGGTTGGCCCTCCTGCGATGCTCGCGAGGTCGGGCGTGCTTCGTGGGGTGCTCGCAAGGCGGCTCGCATCTGTAGCTCCACAGCCGAGCTTCGTTGGAACTCGCTCCATGTGGCTCCGCTATATAGATTGCGCGCCAGCGACACATCCTTCAGGTTGAGGAATATCCTCGTCGACTGGAGGATAACATTATATTAATGATTATGGCGTCTAGGACTTCTAGACACGTACCGCGACTGAGTAGGTGGCCAACAGCCAGCTTTTGGGGAAAGGCTCTGAGTCGGAATAAGTCAACGGAGTGAAGATCCCACTCACGGCGTTCCCACTTGCGCGTATCTGTTGTGTTGCAGGATGAGAACCAGATTCAACAGAAGGACCCCTATGTCTCAGGGTAAGTTGAAGTTGGACGCCCCAGGCTACCCGTCGCACCAAAGATGGCGACAAAATATACTGCTGTAAGAACAGAAAGAAATCATTAAACACCTCTTGGCCAAGGCTCCGGAAATGCTTACCTGCGTCACGCAAGCACAGGTGGAGTGTCGGTGTCATCTCAGCGGCTTTAAATGCTGCGAGGATAGATACCTTCCGAGACCGGGGCTGTCCGTCCGGCATATCGATGACCGGCACAACATCGGTGGCCTTCTGAATTATCAGGCCGATGTAGATGCCTATAGACCCGAAATATTCATCAATTTGTTCAAATACACAGCGGGTATATGTATAGAACTCACAGGCCACAGCCATCGATGTACACCTTCCCAATCCCATGTTTTAGTCTCTGCCGACGTCAAATTCATCTGACAATGCTCACCACACTGGGATGCAGTTTAATCTATGCGGACACTCTCGGAATGAATAAATGTACACTTACTTGATATATTGACGTCGGGCACGTTGGCCTGAGGTGGGATGCATGTGAGAATGCCCGTGCTGCCCAACAACGCTCTTGAACCTCCGAGGATGGAGATGATAGTCGTTACAAGTCCTATCTGAAATGCAGAGGTGAGAGCTCTAACCGACTATAGAAACGCGAAACTGACCACAACCTCCGCTGTGCGAAAGGGAATGAATTCAGACAAGGTGAAGAGAAAGACGTTGCTTACAGGCAAATAAGAATAGAGTAACAAACACGACTGGTTGCGGTTGAAGCCGTCAGTTAAAGCCTGCGTAGAATATTTAGCAGCTTACTTTTGCGGCTCCACCCGTAAACCGCGTTGATTCTTATGAGAATCATCAACTCCCCGGCCAGAATAGAAAGCACTTCTGTTAGGCCGAGGTACCATCGAGATGCGAGAGAGCTAAAACGCAGTCAATGGATGATCCCAGGATGATCAGGGCGACGTACTACTGAAGGACAGTCAATTACACGCGCTGGTACGAAGGCAAATAACGTCTACGCACTTTGAGATTGGCGATACACGGCTTATAATTTGTCAAACACAGATTGCTACTATGAGACGAGATGGGCGTACTGCATAGAAACTGGGATCTACTGGTCCTGTGTGATCTACGCTCAAAGGTAACGTGAAATGCTTCGTCCCAACTGTGGCACTTAAATCGTCCATAAAATAACAGGGACAGGCGAAACGTACTGGCTTCCATAAGAAAAAATCTGCAGAAGCTATGGTGAGCCGCCGAAGAGCAGGGCTAATTGGGCGTACCCGAGCGCAAGGACGGTATGGTAACGACTGAAAAGAAAGAGGACTTTGGACAGGGTCCAAGACGATCTGAATATCGGATTAAAGAGCCCCCAGAAAATGGCATGGACATGGCCATACCTCCACACGGATAATACCTATTCGACATCAGAAAGCGTATTGCGCCGAACAATCTTGACTCGCCTCTCGATCCAGTGTAAGGCAAATGTCGTAGAGTACCCATGTCAGCGCAGCCACTATTCGAAACGTCCGTGAGCCAAGGCCGATGGGCGAAATGAATTATCACGTACTTGCACTACCCCGGAGAAAGGTAATGCTATTGAAGGAGGTCATGGGCACAGGAAAGTCTCGAGTCTCTGCGCCGACGTGCCCTGGAGGTCCAGGTGTTAGCTCATCCTGCGGAACGAAGCTTTGAATGACAGCGCATGGTGGGGATGTTACCTTAAATCACAGGGTTGCCTGTGGTGGTGGAAGGTAGGTCACTACGGGGGTTATCGACGACACTCGCCACAATGCAGCAGACGAACCTCCAGTTTCGCATCCTTGTCAGGAAACAGACATGTCATGCACTAAGTCACGACGTGAATATAGTTACGTTGTCCGACTCGGACGGGGACGGTGAGAAGGCGGATGCGTGTCACGGCTTTTGCCATAGAAGGTCAAATTAGGCTGAAATATCGCCGTGGCGACACCGTGAGACAGCGGGGGAAAGAAAATAATTCTTATTGACGCCGTTCAACGCGCTCATGAGAACAGAGTGTCAGCCAACAAATGGGATGATCAGGGTTGAGAATCAAATTCATATAAGCATGGCTTCGTGCGATTGTATCTGTAGATTATCCTCGGTCTCCTTGTGGTCTCTTACGTCGAACCTGTGCCAAGGCCTTCGTCGTCGTGTGTCTGAGTGAGTTTCAGGGTCTCAATGTCTCTAATTAGCACCCAATTAGCACCCCGGGTTACTTACCCGCAGCAGTTGCTAGTCTCTTATAAACAGACGCTAAAACAATTTTCACTCGTGCCTCGCGATGTTGTAGTCTGTCGATTACCCGAGGTAGGTCGCGTTTAATATGTAATCTGAAAATTTTCGACGCTTTCGACGATGCTCACGGCGCGTCTTTCGATATTTGTTCGCCGGATTCTCGTGTGAAACACTAGAACAAGGAACTTTCTCACTTATTTCCCTTACCTGGACCTCGCAACCGCGGTGCCGAGTTTTGAGGGGCCGGCCACGTGCGAACATCAGTGTCTCGTTTCTCCTCGGACATGGGGGACACAACAATTCTGAAGAGACACATCTCATCGGAATCTCATTCCAAGCCACGTGGACTCCAATGATTTGGCCGTTGTAGTCAGGTTGAAGCGGGGAAGCCTTTGATGGCATTCAAACTCCAACAATTCTGTATTAAGGTCGAGCACACATACTTTTTCATCGTGTCTTCAGAGAGTATCCGGAAATGTCTGAACGATGCTGTGCGGAATTAAGTTTGCTTCATTTGACACCATATCGAGTGGTGAATTCTGCTGGAAGTCAACATCAGGCCCAAGTTTTAAGCCGGGAAGGGAAATAAGATACCCGGGGCGGACAGAGGGTTAGTATGACAGCGCTTACGGCTTTGAAGTAATGGGCGGACTCGTCGACAGGTCGCCAACAGGCCGCACACACATATTCAAATACTGATCATCTTTGACAATGAATTGACCCTGAGGAATGCGCTTCGACAAGAATCACGTATTCTTCATTTTTTCTCCACCTCACGAGTTCCCAGTACTTCACTGTTTTCCGTGCCAGGATGGTAGCTTTTTCGTGAGCTATCTAGCGCGATCATCAGATGTGTCTAGGTTACCGCAGCGATCTGGCCGTTGGTGACTGTAGCTTACATACAGGGCGCGTTGTACGTACAGTGACCTCTGTAGTAATACTATCCTCCTCCTCCTTGCATGTGAAATGATCTTTGGGGTTTAGCAATACTGGGTGACTTTCCATAAGCATAGAATACTCTTCGAGCTTGTTTGAGAGTGCCAGTGATGGGAGGAAAATCCTATGGACGGTTTGTTCCCACAAAGAAATAATAATAATCAAACTTCTGTTTCGCCCTCTACAGCGATCGCAGTGAGACCCGAAGCCAAAGGTAGGGCTGCCCTAGTGTTAAATGACTCTGCTGGAGCTTGAAACAGTTTATTCTGTGTAACAAAAACCTATTGGGGGATACCTACCCTCCCCTCCAGACTTTCATAGAATCACATTAGATCTTGTACGTTTTCGTGTTTCTCCACTGATGGGGTCCTGACAGCTGCCTCGGCAAGGCACGTGGATATTCTCTAGCATTTATTTATGCTTATGGAAAGTCACCCGCTTATCCCTCCCGTGATAATCAAATATGTTCCTCCTGCAGTTCCTGGCCGGGTTGACGACGATATTACGGCGGTTACGTTGTCGCAGTTTGGCCAAGGCCGCCTATTGTCGGCATCGAGCACCCTGCCATTGCAGCCGCTGGGAACTGCCAGTGACGGTTCTGCAACAACGTACCTCTACCAGGCTCTCAATCCCGAGCGGGTTACCTCAACAAATGCAGAGGGTCTCCTAACCATTCAGGCGACCCCAGTTCCAAGTGAGCTTTCCTAACCTTAGGGACCGTCGCTATGCCCATCAAGATTCCCTAGCTCCGCGGACCATCGTCGCATCCGCCTCAGGATGGGTCGAACATTTCGACACCCCCGATCTCGCACGCAGTCTCATCACTTCTGAATTCGGGGCATGTTTTACCACTGCCTTCAAGCCGCCTTGACGGTACCCCCGCTAATAACTCCAACATTGGCTTCTCCTCTCCCCTCTGCTTCAAATGAGTCGCCTTCAATCACCATAAACCCTCCCGTCGAATCCTCAATTCAGTCTTATACAGCTTCCGCGCCAAACCTGACTAGGAGACCATCAGTCCCTGTGGGTGCCATCGTCGGCGGTGTACTCGGAGGATTGGCTGTTCTCGTAATCTGCGTGGCACTGTTTACACCGGGGGAAAAGCCTGGGGCATGTGAACGTCAAGTGCCGAGAGGGCACTTGAAATCAATAGCCTCTTTGTATTTATTTCAAGTGCCCTCTCGGCACTTGCAAAGAGGCTATTGATTTCAAGTGCCCTCTCGGCACTTGACGTTCACATGCCACGGATTCTACGCGCCGAATCATTACAGCGGACTACGATAGAAATAGTGGGCCGTCTCAGACGACTAGAGGCGGCCGACTCCTAAGAGGTACGAGCTTCGTGTTGAAGCGTCTGTCTTCGAGAGACTAGACGACTCCCGTCGTAACGAGGCGCCCCCGAGTTATGGTGAGAGCGGCGCGGCACATAAGAACAGTCCGGCGGCCTTTCTATTTTTTCGCTCGGTGGTTGGCGAAAATCCATAGCTTATTCGGTCACAACTATTTCTCCATTCCAACGTACAGCGTCTGTTACTATCGATTACCTACATGTGCAAAAAAAAGATTGATGCTACCGCTACAATCTCAAACCCGGCTGAATGGTCCTCGGCATTCGTAGATAACATCTTTACCATGTCTAGATGTCAAGTCCTGAAGGGCGTGATGTTTGAACAAAAATTGAGGCCAGAGATAAGTCGCCGAGACGCCACATCAAAAATACCTACATGTGCAAAAAAAACTGCTGATCTTCTTTTGGGCTTAATTCTTCACTATCTCCTCCAAACTCTTCGCCATGTCGTTCCTCGGCAATAGACATATTTTTCTACACTTTATTTCGAGGTAATCGGAGGAGAATTGAGGTAGAAAAATATTTTTTTCTTTTTTTTGCAGATGTAGGTATTTTTGCATATGTGGGTAATCGATAGTAAGTTAAAGTAGTCCAAGCTATGCCGTTCGCACGAAGAGTCACAATCAACCTCCTGTCTCGGTAACCCAGATGTTCCGGTTTTTTTTTTCATTTCAAATTCCATTAGAGTGCGCGTGGCCCCTTGGGGCATGTACGTATGATATCGTAAGTAACTAGCCGCCGTAGAGAGGGATCGTGGAAATGCGAGTGGGAGGGGAAGTATACAGTAAGAGCGGTGCTACGCGGGAGCAACCTGAGTCTTTGTTCTTGGCGGGCGTACAGTATCAAATGCAGGTTGGAGTAAATAAAATATGTAAAGAGAAATGGAGAAGGGAAAACGGAAAGTTGAGCCCGAGGGCTAAAGCGAGTATCGGGAAAGGCGACCAGTGTCACGGACGTAGTCCAGGACCGGTTTTGCCTCGGTCTTCGTCGAGAGTAAGCGTGTCAGCGAGAGCCGCGCAGTACGGAGGCGCTGAGCGAGGCGGAGGCGGTGGAGGCGCTGGTGATCCGGGCCACGCGAGGAAATCAGAAAAAATGATGGACGCAAGAAGTATTGGGAGATCAGCGAGGACTATCACGATGTCATTGATCCAGGACAACTTGAGCTGCCGCGCGAGATCCAGAGAGTCGAGAAGACCGTCCTTTACTAGCCGTTTATTCCCTAGGTCCGCGGGATGCCTCAGATTTTTCAGCAGCAATGTAACTCGGCGGCATGAAATTGGCTCCAGCCCCGTTTCTGAAAACAGGACTGCGACCACGCTCCGTTTTGTGAGCCCAAGCATTCAGCACAGGTATTGATTCTGGATCGCTTCGCGCCCCATCCGCCGTGATTTGACTATGTCCGGGCAGATATCTGCAGCAGAAATGAGATAGGGGTCGACCCGAGCCATATATAATGTACGCATATCCCAGACGGAAAGACCTCCGACCATGTGATTTACAGCAAGGCAAGCATTAGAGATTCTCTCCGCTCTTTACATGTAGATTCAATGATGTTCCGCATACATGTCCTTGGCGTTGAGGTTCCTACGTACTGACTAGTAGCTAGTATCCCGTCCATCATTTTCTCGCGTGGCTCGGATCATTCCAATTCATTCGCCGAAGGACCACGTGGGCGGGATGCTCATTACGCTACTAGAACGTCTGGGTTACCGAGACAGCCTTTTCTCATCCGCGAGGGTTCTAGTATCCTTGTCTTGGCGGGACCCTTCATAAGAACGTAATCAGACGAAATACTCCAGCTCAGCCGGTTGGACTCGTCGAGGAGAGCAATCCATTTCCATAACTCTGCAGGGCCATTCCTACTTGTCGAAATTCTGAGCGAAAATTGGATGAACCTGGGACGATGGATACATCACCCTCCCGATCTGCGGCAGCTATCCGCGGTGACTCTGCGTCGAGATCGCATTATGGCACCTATAGAAGAACAGACAATTCAATGTTTCTGTTCCTCCTTCAGGACCATCACAGATCGGGAGCTTGGGAGTGGAACAACAATTCGAGATAACATTCATCTGATCCACACACAGATCCGGTCTCGTTTTGGTCTGTTGAAGCGCAAGTCTTTCCTCAGAGTGCAGGCGCCGGAAGCTCAAAACCTCGCGGGTGACGTGGACCTTTCCGCGCCCTCCTCAACGCAGACCGTTCCCGACACATCCTGTAGTTATTACCTTCGGTAAAATCAAACTCGAGACTCTACCACACAAACCTACTGTCTCAGACGTAGAGGGCCTCATTAGGTAATGGATTCCGACCCTGAGAAGATGACTCTGAACTAATGAGTTTGTCAAGTGTAGCGAAGGCCTAATGAGAGCGAGCTTTCTATTCTCTTTCCCAACATCGCCCCTATCAAGTTCTCCCGCCAATGTATAGCGGTGTTTGACAGATTTCGGAAATACCGCGGCAGGCTTCGTGGCCAGGGACATACTCAAGACAAAGACAAGCAACTTTGCTCAGTTCTTCATGACACAAGGATTGTTGCTCAGAACGGCCATTGGGAGACATTTTTTCGTCCCGCGATATTGGCGGCGAGGATGGCATCCGGCACCTCTGATCCTTTCGCGAAACGGGAGCTGTAATACCCGTGATTCAGATCCCTCATAGCGGTTTGATGTTCCGCTGTTGGGATCGGTAACATGGTGGTATAAGTAGGACCCGATTCTCACGAATCGATATAAAGAACCCATCTATTTTCCTCTGCGGACCCCACATTCCTTCGACCTGCAGGTCAGGCAGGTGAGCCCTATTGCGAACAGACAGGCAGACATTCAGCTAACAGCAATTCTAAAGATCATGTCCAAGTTCACGGGTATTGCTGTCGTATTTCTGCTCATCGGCTCTTCAATCGGTCAGTCCCTTAGCCACGAATATCCCAAAATATCTGCTCTAACCTCCCACAGTCTCAGCTGGGACCAACAATTTGATCCCAAGTGTACCTGCGATTACACTATGGCAATTTGGACAGCCCCGCTTACTGGGAGGGGATGCTACCCTGCCATTGCAGCCGTTAGGAACGGCCAGCGATGGCTCCGCAACGACGTATCTCTACCAGGTCGCCAATCTAAAGTCCGTCACCACAACCGACACAGCTGGTGTCCTTAACATTCAGACCACCGAGGTTACAAGTGAGCTTCCCCAAACCATTTCGCTATGGCCATCTAAATTCCCTAGCTCCGCGCACCATTGTCGCCTCCGCATCGGGATGGTTCGAACCCTTCAATAACGGCGGGATCATAGAATGCAGTCTCATTAACTCGGGATTTGGGGCATGTATGGACACCACGGTCGGCGGCGGCGGCACCACTGCCAACAGCGGTGTGCCAACTCCAGCAGTGCTTCAAGTTGCCTTGACGGCACCGCCACTAACAGTTCCAACACTGGGTTCTCAATTTACACCAGCACTCGTTTCTCAATTCACATCGGCACCATCGGCCTCACGTGAGTCCAAGAAGTTAATCATCGTGCCTGAGTTGAGGTCTGAATTACTCGCTTACAGCTTCCGCGTTACTGGAGCACTTGGACAAACCACAACCATCTGTGGGAGCAATTGTTGGTGGTGTCCTCGGCGGGATTGCTGCTCTTGTAATCTTCGGGATAGTACTGTTCGCACTACGCCGACGCCGCATCCGACCTATCGAGCATGAGTTCATCTTGTCCCTGTTGAGAACTCGGACGTCTGATTGTGTTCCAAAAGGTCTGCAAAGTTTGGTACTGCACGCCTGTCTTTCGAGATAGCACCTCAAGTAGAAGCTGCTGCACCTGGCCCCAGAATCTTGGGCACAACGAAATATCTTGAGGCCCGTGGATGGCCGCAAGACGTCGCTCGAGCTCAATATACTTCGAATCACGATACAACCACGGCTTCTCCGCTGGACTCCGAATGGTTCGAGCCGACCATGGATGAAATAGTGGACCGGTTGAGGAGACTTGAAGCGCAAGGCATTCGTAACGAAACACCACCGCCCGGCTATTAGAGAGGGAGAGGTCAGAGGTAGAAGTAAATCCAGTATCATCCACTCTTTAAATCCTGTACATCGGAATGTAGTGAAAGATCAGTCTTGTCCTTCGCTTACTGCATCCCACTCTAATTATTGCAAGGCAAGAGGACAGTGCGGGGGAACCATGTATTCGCCGCGATGGGGAGCATAACTAAACACCGTCCGACGTCGTTCAGGCCCAGGGTTTGTACTACGCCATTGCCCTCATTCAAAAAAGGATAGAAAGAGGACACCATGAGGTAAATTAAACCGGTCCCCTCAAAGCTGCTCTGCGTCGTCCAGCGTAAATTCCGGCGCAGCGGTGACGATTTCCAATATCCCGCGCCCATACATATTCGGCAGCCGCTCCCTCACGGCCACCTCCGCGTCACGCAGGGGGATCTCGAGGCGGAGCGCGTTGAGGACGGAGAACTGCGGGCCGTCGAGTGCTTGGGCGAGAGATGCCCAGTCGAGATGCAGAAGAGCTCCATGGCCGCCGTCGGCGAGGATGTCGATGCGCAAGGACGTAAGGGGGGAGGGGATTGCGGAGAGGAAGAGACAGAGCCAAGTCCATGATGGGGCGTCCACAATCGGATGGTCGAATGCCCGTGCCAGCGAGAAGACTGCGAAGGCTACCGAGAGGTCCATCGTGAGGTGTACGACACGCAGACTTGTGTTGTAGCGCGGTAGGAAGTGGGTGGGTATTGTCGCTGGGATCCTCCCGTTAGTGAGGCTGATTCCGCGCGGGACGGCGGGAGGGACGTACAGGAATCGACGGATAAGTTGAATGAAAGAGAGAGGGTGGATAATTTGGAGCCGAGGTGTTGCATGAGGTACCCTGCAGAGACAAGCTCGCTGGGAGGTATGTCGCGGAGTTCCAAGTGCCGGACCGACGTGAGGGGGTATGGTTTACACAGCCAATCCTCTGGCCCCAGCACGGCCTTGCGATACCAGATCTTAACTGTATGAAGATAAGGCGAAAGCTTTCCCGCAAGGTCCTCCGGAATCGGTTCAAAGTCTTTGACTTTGACTTTCACGAGCGCTACGCGCTCCAGCAGCGCGAAATGCGAGATTATGTGCATAAGCTGGAGGTTGTCGCGGATCTTCCCGTTACGCAGCTCGAGGTCGGTGACGTTTCGGAACGCCACACACAGCTGCGCGACGTGCGTGTCCTCGAGCGGGAGCCACGAGATGACGTCCACGCAGAGGCTCGCCACCGTCGTCAGCTGCGCGAGCTGCGGCAGCAGCTCGTACACCGTGTGCGCCTGCGCCAGCGCCTCCTCGTGCGACAGCATCTCTGTGAGCGCGGGCTTCTCGAGGATCTCGACGTGCCGCAGGTACGAAGTGAGGTGCGAAGACTTGAGGAAGGCGTTCCACCGCGTCGCCTTGCCCATCGTTATTTGGATGGAGTGGAAGAGGTGGGAACGCGAGGCGGGGAGCCAGGCTTTGCAGACCAGGCCACAGGCTGAGAGATCCTTCCAGGGCTTGGTGGATGCGCCAATCCACCCGATTATCTCGTCGGTGAGTTCGGCGGGGAGGCTGGAAGTGGAGTCTTCGTCTGCCAGTGGTTGGGCGTCTATATAGGCCAGTCAAAATTGAACGCGCTTGAGGGATTATATCATGACATACCCATTGCGCCGGGTGGGAGCACTGGAGAGCGAAGCAAGAGCGAAGTAAAGAATTGAGCGAGGTGGGCCGTGCGCAGAAATGCACAGCTTTGAGCACCGCTTTCCAAAGCTGTGCTGGTCGCAACCACGTGCCGACCGGAAACTGCGTGGTGAACGGACCACGCAAGGCCGGACGTTGTGACTGTGCCTCGCGCGTCGGTTGCGAGAAGAGCAATATTCGTGATGAATAAACTATGTGACGCTCTCACCGTAAGGTGGGGGCGCCCCGTTACGAAGGGATCCTTGCACCTCCAGTCGCGTCAAGCGGCCCAATATCTCCACCATTGTCCGCTGGAAGGATATGCCAGCAGAATCCGTGATTTGATTGTGATCCGAAGCATGCGGCGCTTGAAGTTGAACGACGCCTTGGGCCCATTCTCTATGCTTCCGCGGATTCATGACGTCAGTCCTGGGTGCGGCCGCCTCAATTTGAGATGCGGTACGGAAAGGCAGGGGCGTGATGGGGGAGCTAGAGGCACTGTGTGAACATGCGTCAAAAGTCTATGTTCGTGCGCGCGGCAGTTGGGAATTAACTCCTGCTCGACCTGTTGGAGGCGTCGCCGGCGGAGCATACACAGTACTAGTGTCACGGCGATTAAGTGAGAAAAACAGCAACCCCTCCGAGTGCACCGCCAACAATTGCTCTGACACCAGAGGTGCTTGGCTTATTTTCCACATGTTGATCAGGGGACGCAGAAGCTGTAGGAAGTAAATTGAAACTTCGACTTGAGAGATAGATACGAATCATCCGAGACCGACGACGGTGCCGATGTAATTTGAAAAACGAAGTTCGACTCGTTAGTGCCGGCGTCGGCATCATAACTGGAAGCACTAGTCACTGCGTTTAAGACAAGTCTAAACACAATGAGTCGAGGTCAGTTGATTGTAGCTTTTCGTACCTAGGCAGAGAGTCGGTGGATTGTACCTTTTCGCACTTCCGTTGAGCTTTTCAAAGATTTGGTCGGCAGACTTGGGCTAGGCCGAGATCCCCGAGATAACCTATGACGCGGCTGGCGAGCTCTGTGATTATGGCCTCCACACACCTAAACAGACCTAACATGGTGTGCCTCCGCCGACGGTCTCCCAGGTTACCTCGGCAGACCTACACAGACTCAGCCTACATTTGTCTTAAACGCAGTGACTACTGGAGTCGGTACGCCGCTGACGATGCTATTGCCCGTACATGCCCCGACATCCGAGTTGACGAGACCGCATCCCAGAAAGGAATTGTGGGTGGGCGGTTTCGGCCCATCCTGATGCAGAGGCCAGTACTAGTATAGTACGGGGTGCTAGATGAGATAAATGATGACCGCGCAGCATAACCTCGGACGCTGACAAAACTGACTCGGAACGACGGTAGTTTGAATGCTGACGAGACCAGCTGCGTCGGTTGTGAGGACCGTCTTGAAATTGGCAACCTGGTACAGATTGATCGTTACAGGGCCATCACAGACAGGTCCCAAAGGCTGCAACGCCCAGTAGCGGCCATGTCTGACCTGCCAAAGTGTAACCACCCTTACACTCTGGGTCAAGCCGTTGGTCACAGCTGAACAAATGAGAACGTAAAATGCTACAGTGGATGCCCTGAAATATTCGAGGACAAGGGGCTGACCAAGTGAGGAGGCGATGAGCGTGAATACGAACTTTGACATGATCTTCATAACTGCCTACGTCAGCTGAATTTCTATCTCGAAGCCAATAGGGGCTTCATATCCGGAGCATTTGTGAGAAGTAGTCCTATTTACACCGCCAGGTTACGATCCCAACAAGTAATATCTGAAATCATAGCACAGCTCCAGTTTCGCGGAAGGATCAGCGGCGGAAGACGCCCATAATACGAGAAGATGAGCTTCACCGACCGTTGTTCCGCGAGCAAGAATTGTCTGACGATTGCTATCCACGTCTTGCGCATGGTTCCGCTCGCACGAAACAGTACTCTCGCCCCATTTGTCAACCACCGGTGGATGTGCAACAAATTCTGCAGGAGAAGATGATGAAGAGCGATGCTGGGAAGAAGGGATAAAGCTTGCTGTCACAGGGCATTCGATACAGCTCAGGCAACATCTGATTCAGAGCCATCCAGTTGCAAGATATGCATAGAGTAAGACTAATACCTTCCGTGTTTAGCTCGGTACCCGTTCTCTAATATCCGATGTCCGCCAATGGGAGTCGACATAGGGGACGCGGAAAGCACTGTGCATCTCAATGACAGAAAAAGGCAGATCCAGGTCCAGGTCATTCGGGAATCAGAAGTGAGGATGGGCATTTCTGGGATTGCGGCGAAGTAGAGATTTCAACAACAGACTGCACCGAGTTGGGATTCATGTCTTGCAAAAAAAACTAAAAGGCCGCCAGATCCGTCTAAGTTGGTCGATTTGGGTGGATGTTCGATTTTGGGTTGATGTTCAGTGCAGGCAGTCACATCCCGAGCCAATCCACGAATTCGTCTCGTCGGTGATACTGAGTTCGGGGAAAGTCCCTGGTCTGCTTGCGAAGCGAAGGAGGCGGAGCTAGACCTGGGCCCACCACCGTGTGAACGGCAAGTGGCCCCGAAAGCTGTGCTGTTCGCGACCACGTGTTCAGCTCAGACCGCGACTTTTGCGCGTCGCCGGGGTCGGTAACGCGCTCCTCTTGACTCGCAATGCGAGGAACTGCGTTAAATTGCGGAAGGAAAAATCTACGGGCAAGTCAGCAGCATGGAATATGTGTCACGTCTGCGGGAAAACAGCTCTTTAACCACGAGATCACCAGCTTTTGGGTGTTACGGGGGAAACCTGATGCGGGAAGGAAGGAAGAGTAAAGTTGGGATCCACAGCTGGCCATTATATAAGTATTATATACTATAAGTAGGCAGAAGAATTAGTCTACAGGATAATGCAATATTATTGAGCCACAAAATGAATTAGCGGATGTACCTCTCCTACACTTCGCTCCCACCATACCTCGGAGGGGCTTCTTCGGTCCGAAGAGGCCACCCCCCTTCTATTCTCCTGAGGCGGCCTGCGATTTCTCCCATCATCTGCTGTAAGGAGTCGGGGGGCGGCGCAGCCTCCGTGCCCCGATCCCGATTCGTAGCTCGAACGCCGCCTTGACGATGCTTCTCCGAACCCTTGATGGTAGTTGTCGCAGCTACTTCTACTATCTGAGGTGCTGTGTAGAAGAACAGGGGTGAAATAAACTCCTGCCTAAGCTGTTGGAGGCGTCGACGGCGGAGTGCGAGTAATACTAGTATCAAGCCGACTACAAGCACACAACACCCTCCGACTGCACCGCCGATGATTCTTCCTACGTCGGGTGGTGGTGAAGAAACTGATGGAGGGTTTGGTGGTGCTGTTGGCACCGTCAAGGCAGCTTGAAGTACTACTGGAGTTGGCACACCGCTGTTGGCAGTGGTGCCGCCGCCGCCGACCGTGGTGTCCATACATGCCCCAAATCCCGAGTTAATGAGACTGCATTCTATCCCGCCGTTGCTGAAGGGCTCAACCCATCCCGATGCGAAGGCGACAATGGTGCGCGGAGCTATGAAATTTAGATGGGCATAGCGAAATGGTCCTGAGGTTGGGGAAGCTCACTTGGAACCGCGGTGGTCTGAAGGATAAGGACACCAGCTTTGTCGGTTGCGGCAACTGGTTTTAGATTGGCGACCTGGTAGAGATACGTCGTTGCGGAGCCATCGCTGGCCGTTCCCAACAGCCGCAACGGTAGAGTAGCATCCCCTCCCAGTAAGCGGGGCCGTCCAAACTGCCATAGTGTAACCGCTGTTACAGTCGGGCTCAAGCCGTTGGTCCCAGCTGGGAAAGTGGAAAGTCAGAGCAGATATCGTGGGGTGCATGGAGAGAGGGGACTGACCAATTGAAGAGGCGATGAGAAGGAAAAATACGAAAGCAATATCATTACACTTCGACATCGTCTTGAAATCTGTCTATGTCAGCTGCATCTCTGTCTGCTCACAATAAGTCTCACCAGCCTGGCCTGCAGGTCGAAGGAATTTGGGTGGGCACGCAGAGTAAAGATGAGAAAATCATAGCGCATCAAAAGGGTTTTTATATCATAGGAAATCAGCGAGGATACCTGGAAATCAGTCCTACTTATATCGCCATGTTACCGATCATGAGTGGAATGAGCAGTCCTAATTATAACGAAACAAGGCATTGGTAGATCGTGAAACAGCTGTCCGCCACCTGCAAATAGGGTCACGGATATAACCATAGAGCTGACCCTGTTTTGCGTAGTGGTTTTATGCTATGTCCCGAGCCTGGTATGAGCCGATTGGGCCAATCTATGTTTGAGTTCTGAACAACGTCGCCCCTACTCGATAGGGGATTAGGATGTCGTATGGAACACCGCCCTTCTTTTAGGGGTCGCATTCAGCTGGTAGAGGCATTCACAGCGGTCTACAGAGTCTCAGAGTGGATAAGATCTTGAATGAGATGATTGCGCGCAGGAACGCCGGATGTAGCATCACAAGGTGAGCGGCACTAAACTTCTAGTCTCGTCACGGTCACGTGATAAGCAACTCACGGTTGCACAGTCCGTACCTTTCCGTACTCCAACCCGATGTCCCAGATTTTCACCTAATGTTTTTTGAACAGCTGGGAATGCTTTTACCGTGCTTATCCTGACGGGACGCCACACATATCGAACACGCGCAACACTGACAGAAGAGGAACGACCTCCACTAATCTCCTCAGACGGTCTACTATTTTTTTCCATCATGCGCTGTAAAGAGTCGGCGGGTGGCGCGGAATTCTCGCCCCGATCGCGATCCGAGCCTCGAACAGTGCCTTGATGGGTGTAAACGGGGGCAATATTAGAGGTGGAGGTACTGTTGAAATCACGAGAAATCCCCGAGGTGAATGTCGAGGGATCCGTACATAACTAATCTGTCGGAGACATCGACGGCAGAGTGTGAATATTACGCCGACTACAAGAACAATAACTGTCAGCTGCGGGAGAAGTAGGCTATAAAATTTGCTCTCACTGCGCATTCATTATAGCTCAAGCAACAATCTGACTCAGAGCCATCCAGCTTCAAGATGCGATTAATACATCCCGCGTTTAAGTTCGGAACTGCCCCTTGATGCGATATCCAACAGCGCCATCGACGTTCAGGAGCTGTGAGGAGCACTGCGGATTAGGGCTGCCACCCGTTGCCGTGACGGCAACGGCCGTCGATTCGACGGCCGTTTTTCTTCTTCCCGAAACCTTGACGGGACGGCCGTCGCGGCCGTCTCGACGGGTGGGAATTTAAACTTTAACTTGCCTTTTGACCCTAATAAAATGTGGATTAGTACTGCAATGTCATGAGTTTAACTCCTACATGCCCACCGTGATATTTTCGTGCTTCCAGCTAGAGAAATCGACCCAAACCTTGAGGTTGCAGGTCGGCAATCATGATCGGGAGTTGCCGAGAACCCAACACAAGCAATATACCGTCTGTTTGGAGCCAGCAAAAACGTAAGGCAAGCAGGAAAGCGTATCCCGTCCAAGATGGAAGTCTCTGTGGACTAAATAATGACGGAAAGTGTCAGTTTGAAGGTAGATTTATATGACCCATTGAAACGGCCGTCGCGGCCGTCGTTTGACGGGCCGTTGCTTGAGGAAAAAAATGGTCGACGGGACGGGCACGGTACCCGTTCGACGGGTGCCGTCGAACCGTCACGACGGCAACGGGCGGCAGCCCTACTGCGGATCTCGATGACGGAAAACCACACAAGCTCATGCGGTGATCAGAACGATATGGAGCCCCATATTGTGTTGGATGGGTATGTTCGAGGTAGGAATCCTTCCTCTGGAGAACCTCAAGACCGCGTTCCATCGAGGTCGGGAGCCATGCCTTGCAAACCAAACTACAGGCCTGCCAATCCATGTCAATCCCAGGCCAATCCACACAGTTTATCTCGTCGGTGGTTGGTGAGGTGAGGGGATCCTAGTTCGTGGCAATCTGGAGGCTTCGGTCGGGCTGCAAGTCTCGAAGAAGAAGCGAGCTCTCCGCCACTGTGCGAACGGCACAGCGTTACAAAAGCTGTGCTGCGACCACGTGCCAAACTTGGTTCATACATTCGTTTTCAAAAGTTTGTTGAGTACGCGGTGAGATTTCATTTCTTGGATCTAGGCGCGACTGTTATCTCCAACGTTCAAATGTTCCAATGATTCTGCTTTGCAGGTAAATTTCTCCCGTACGGTGCATTTCTTCCAAAATGGCAAATCGGAGTCAGCTGGTTGCAATTGCGAACCCTTGAACGCCAACAACCCCGACTGCCCATCATTTCCTCCATCCTCACAGGCTACACAGCTATTCACTACACCAAAGTAAAGACCAACACTACGCTTCGTGAGCACAATTCAGCGGAGAAACAGCGAACGCACCTTGGAACGAATGTGCCTTGCACTCGTACACGCCTTGCCACGCCTCCTTCCGCACCACCGTCTTCACCTTCTCACCCTCAAATCCATTCCTATCGCCCAGCGCCCCGCTCCACACCTCGTGCACCTCCACCTCGCCCCCCACTTGCGCGTCCGGCCCAAAGGCAATCGGCACCGTGCAGGCGTTGGCGCTGTGCCGGTTGACGAGCGCGACGCGCACCTGTGTTCCGTCGGGCGAGAGGACGGCTGAGGCGTCGAGCCACTTGGTGGGGCGCGCGGCGGGCGGGGCGTGCGTGGCGAGGCGCGCGACGAAGGCGGGGACGGTAGGGCCGGTGTAAGAGTCCTCGGGGGCGGGGGCGGCGACGTGCAGGGACAGGGCGGTGCCCTGCATCAGGGTGGCGAAGAGATGGAGGGGATAGTACGTCGTCTGCCGCGGGTGATCAATTCATAAACTAAACCCTTCTCTACTTCTAAGGAAGGGCAGGGGAAGGCGCATACCTGCTTGAAAAGCCCCGTGGGCGAGGTTATGATCTGACCCAGGTGTGAATTCGAACTTTAGAGAGAGAGAGAGACAGGAATGCGCACTGGCGAAATAACATTCACAGACTGCGCGATGCAGGCAATCTTCACGATGTCCGCCTTGCGCACGAACACGTTCAGCCACGACGCGACCGCTTCGCATCCAATTAGCATTAGGATATTTGGAATGCCAAAAATAAGGGGAAGGAAACTCGTACCAAGTGCATCGGACAGGTCGTAGTGCTCCTCCGCCCCTTTGTCCCCGGGGGCTATTCACGGTCATCGCATCAATACTGACAATAATAATTCTGAGAGGATATTGGACGTACCGCGCACGGGATCCCTGGAAATACGTCAGTCGCGTGCACGTATCCGGAGGGCTGGACATCACAAACATACCATACGTTCCACTCATCGAAACATCTGCATGGAATCCAAATTATCTGTGAGCTACGACTTTTTCGGAGACGAGGGAGGAGACGCTGCTACGCACACCGTGATATCCTTAGTCAAGTTCCCTTCGATCTTCGCGAGCTCGATGAGCGACTTCGTGATCTCCAGCCCCTTCTCCGCCGCCGCAGCTGCTTCATTGCCGGTGAATAATCCTGATTCGAGTTAAGGAGGGAGAGACGTACGGCCCATGACGTTGACGTCGTGGTTGCCCTCGCTCACCGTGTACACTACGACATGCAAGCGCCGTCAGCGGGAAGGTAAAGGGAAAGAAGGGAAAGGCGACGCACAGTGGATAGAGTGGAAGTCGATGACGGGAGCGAGCGTCTTGAGCGTCACGCGGTCCCAGTCCGCGAAGCCCGTCTCTGCCTCACCACCGTCAGCACAACGCGCGATTTATCCTGATAAAGACGCACCCCCGCAAGAAATGAGCTGGATCGACGGATCGAGCAGGCGCAACGCCTTCGCCCACTGGTACGCCGCCTTGCTGTAGTCCGCCGCGGTCATCTGCCCAACTGCCGCGCAGTTAATAGTTGATATTCAACATCCGCGAACCACGCACCCTGCCACGGGCCCCAGATCTCGTTCCCCAGAGCCCAGTACTTGACGCCGTACGGCGCGTCGTGCCCGTTCTTCCGGCGCATGTTTGCGTAGTGGGTGTTCGAGGAACTGTCCAAAACGGCGTTAGTCGTGTGTTTATTTATTTCATGAGATAAGACGCACCTATTGCAGTACTCGAGCCACGCGAGCGCATCCTCGAGCGTACCCGTGCCCATGTTGAGGCAAATGAAGGGCTCCGCGCCGAGGAGGCGACACCATTCGATAAATTCGTCTGCGTGAAGTGAGTCTTGTGGAGGGAGATGCGAATTCGCAGACGCAGACGCAGACGCGAACGCACCAGTTCCAAATTGATTGCTCTCTTCCGTCAACCACGCAAGCTCGGGCCTGCGCGGGCGGAGTTCTTTGGGGCCCACACCATCTGCAAGTCCGTTAGCGCTGATATAGAGTAGATTCAAGGCAGCCATGCGAACCTTGCCAACGATACGAGCTCACGAAGTTCCTGCCGCCGCCAATCAATGTCGTGAAAACGCGCGAAAATTAAGGACACACCCTCCGGGATATCTCACAACGGGAACGTTCAAATCCTTCAGCGCCTGAAGGACGTCCGTCCTGTACCCATTCGCATCGGCGAGCCCGTGCTCAGTTGCCGGGGTCATACAGCCCGCCGTAGATGCAGCGGCCCATGTGCTCGGTGAATCCAGAGTAAATGCGCGGGTCAACTGGCGCGACATGGCGTGCAGGGTCAATGTGGATGGAGGGGGCCATGATCGAGGTCGTTTTCCAAGAGATTGTCGATGAGATATGCAAGTATGCAACGAGGCGCCGCGGGAGATTTTGGCGCGGCCGGACCGTGGAACCGCATCACCGCGCGTCTGCTGACCTGGGCGGCCCACAGCGGAGCGGGGGACAGGTTCGGTTCGGTGCCAGTTGAATGGCAAGCTTCTGAAGAACTTAGCGGATAGCAGCGGAAAAAACAGCGGGGCGGGCCTTGAAAGCCACAAGAAAATTCAAGGAAAATCCCCCACGGAGTGTAAGCAGGCAACCATAAATGGTTGGTCGATTGAGGGATTAAATGGATCGCTGCTCATAAAAATGCTTTGAAGCTGCGGAAGCGGAAGTCCTGATCAAATTCTGGTTGCGCCGCCGTTGCGGAGGTAGGGGGTTATTGACACATGTTGACGCACGATTGATGTTGCTTACTTTTTCGCCAATTTTTCGCACCTCCTTTCGCGCGCGTGGCTTGTTTGGTCCGAATTGTACCAGTCTGCCTCTTCGTCCGAACTTCCATTTCGGTCTTAGTCGGCAAGCCTCTCTGAACGCCCACTCGGCGCAGAATCTCCTCCATCATGTCCATGGGTTTAATTTCTGCATAGACCGTCCCACGCATCCCGTTCACGACCTGCCGCGGCCGAAACCGTGTTCGGCCGGGCATCTCCGCCCTGATTCATCAAGACTTCCCAGACTCTGTATTATTCATTCTCCACTAGATTATGAACCAGACTATCAGTGACGCTCCCAGCGCCAGTCTTTGCTTATGCACCGTGCGGTCTGGAATCTCATGAAGCTGGCCGTTTAGCCGACTAACTGCCTTCCTGCTGATTCCCCGTGGCCGTATGTGCTACGCCCTACGGCCATGAGAATTCTTGTGCTTTCCTCATTTTTTCTCTCCAGATTGAACAGTCGTTTCGTATGTCCACTGAATCGCACACGCGACTGGCCTACTCGACTCCGGACATGAGTAAATTGGCTGGACAGGTGGCCATCTCTAGCCGACTTCGGCGAGGATGTCTGTCCCCGAAGCTTACTAACGGCGCTGTCACCCTGAATAATCTTAGCTTGGTGATCATCTTCGTTATGCTTTGGGACGCCGGATTGTATTTCTGAGCATCTCTTGGCCAGGACAGATTTAAGCACAGCGGCTTCCAGTCAGTGCATCCATCACCTCTTCCATTTCACTATGAATCAGACGTCTTTTGCAGCCAACTCGGTAATCCCGCTACAGAAAGGAAAGGCGTGCGTCAATTGTCGGTGAGTTGTTTCACAGATCGCCCGGCGATGTCATTCTCACGGTGCATTGCAATTCGTTTCTCAGACGTCGGAAAATTGTGCGTGGTCCCGTGATCCATTGGTAACTCACGGTGACGATGGTTGCAGAAGTGCGATGGAGCAAAAGCCGCTCTGCGGCCCATGCTCAAAATATTCAACAGCCTTCGGCTGATTGCGAGTACACTGAGAGCGGCCCCTCGCACGGCGATATGCTCGAAGGTCCGCACTCAATCTTCGTCGCAGATTAAGCGCTGATCATGATATCTTTTGACGCAGAACAAATATCGATCCTGCAAGCTCGGATAGAGGAGCTGAAGAAGTCAGCCCCACCACAGACCCGCGGTCCCCTCTTGCTGCAGCGGTCCAACCGGCGGCAATCTGGTGCTACGCTGCCGATCTCCCCATCAAACACCATGGCACTCGGGCCCCTGCTGTCTTATTTCTGTGCGCACCTCATCCATGAATCCAACTCGGTAAAAACTAACCGAGATATCATAGATTCGCAGCAAACCTCGGGAAATGCCCTGAATCAAACTGCAACCAACTCGATGCCCACTGTACGTACCCACCCCGTACGTATTCTGATAAATTCTTATCTTCCCTTAGGAATTGCCGTTCATCGTCCTCCAAGCATTGTAAGCCACCGTCTTCTGCGTTTAAAAAATAATCAATGACTTTCTCTTCCCTCCACCGCAGAGTGCACAACTTCCTGCACAACGCCTCCTGCTTCGGCTTCTTCCTCGACTCCCAAGCCTTCCACGACGCCATCACAAGCCCGACCGGGCGCTCGTTACCTCCCGTGCTCCTAAACGTTATGTATCTGTTTGGGGTGCATCTCTCCAAAGACGCGCGCATCACGGCGTACGAACCTGCCTTCCTCGCGCACGCGCTGCGCAGCACCGCGGGTAGCCTCGCTGGCACGCACCCGCGCACGATCCTGCACAGCATGCAGGCCTCTGTACTGCTCGCGTACTACTTCGTGCGCAACGCGCGCTTCTTGGAGGGACGGTACCACACGAGCGCGGCGGTGTCCATCGCGGTGAGCGCCGGGCTACATCGCATCCGTGCGGCACACGCACAGGCGGACGCCGGGCTCGCGAGCACGCAGGCGCTGCGTGCGCCGAGGGACGCGGCGGAGGAGGGCGAGCGTATCAGTGCGTTTTGGAGCGTGCTGAATCTGAATAACTGCTGGGCGGGCATGGACGGCGCGTCGTCCAACGTGGGCTACGGGCCCTCCGGCCTGATGATCGACACACCGTGGCCGCTCGAGACGCGCGATTACGTTGAGGTAGGAGCTCCTTTTGCCCTTAGTCTATATCTATTATGATGCCGAGCTAACCGGGATCTCTACCAGCGTCCGCACCTCCTTCCGCTGCAGAGCAGTGGGACCATCACCAAGTTCCTCGCAGGCGCCTCCGATGATGCGATGTCGCGTCCCGCGCTGTATGCAAAGGCTGGTATTGTGTTCCAAGAGGCGACGCGCTTGAGCGCGCGCTACCGCGCAAGTAAGCTGACCCAATTATCTGTTGTTTATGGCACCCCCCGCTCATTAATTCTAGCGGGAACCCCATCGAACGATCCCGAGTTCGACGCGCTCGACAAAAGGATTGATGCATTTAAGCCGAAGTTACCGCCGATCCAGGGCAAATACATGCTCGTCGTGCACATGCTCGCCCATGGCGCGACGATCCAGCTGCATCATTCCCTGGCCAAGGAGCGTGTGCCCTCGCGCGCGAAGGCGCTCGGCGCTGCGCGCGCCGTTGTCGGGATCCTTGAGAAGACAGATGTGCCGAAGATTGGGCTCATCGACCCCGTACTCGCGGTGCGTCTCTTCTTCGTCCGTTGTTTTCTTTGTCAATGCTGAATATCATCGCACGATGATTAGCCGCTGTGGACGTCCGCATGCCTCGTTTTCATTGCGGAACTTGCGCGCCAGCCAAACCAAAAGGGAACAGCTCATTTCAAGAGTCTCCAGGACGCACTCAATACTGTCATCGCGACCATGAAGGTGTTCGCGCCGAACTGTCGCCTGATGAGTGCGTTTATGTTTCAGCTAGGAGTTGTCAAGACACTGGCTAATGTGCGACATATTCTTTTAGCCGCTCAGCTCGATGCTGTCCGCCAGGCCTACGAAGGGGAGACTCGAGAGTAGTTAGATTGGAGGAGCAATACCCAAGTAATCTCATTTCGATTCGTTTTATTTCTACTTTACTCACCGACCTAAGCAGCACATGTTGGCGACTCGTTCGATTGTTTGTTTTGAATATATTCTCGAATCCAGATTTAATCCAGCGAAATATCATGAGCCTAGACCGGCCCCCGGAGGGAGGTCGGAGAAACTGGTTTACGTTCACGGGACCTCACGGGCCACCAGTGTGATGATGTTAAATAGGACCCATTAGGTGTGATGTTCACACGTCGGGCTTCATCGCTTCACCTTCTCAAGTCCATTCCTATTCCTCCCGTCGGCAGTCCGAAGATTGAATAGCACTGCAAAATGTACTTCCAGATCCCCAAGTTTGAGCATACCCGAACATATCCAGTCACATTCTCCAGACCATAAAGGTGCATCTCACCCTGTCGGAGTCTCGACATTTTTATTGCTCCCGCAAGGCTGGCCGCAGATGGAGCTAGCTTGCCGCCCCGGACCGCGAGCTCACGCGACCCCTCACGTACAAGCGGCTCCGCCCTACAAAAGATGAGCGGCACGCCCCACGAGCGGGCAGTCTTCTGACTCTTCTTCCCATCGACGCGAAGCCTCCAAGCCAACGATGCCGCTGTCTCCCAAAGTGTACACATGGCTGTGCGGACTCTTCGCGAGTTTGGGAAGCATTATCTTCGGGTGAGAGCTGGAATGCAGTCCGTCCCGCGCAGGAACTGACGGAGGCAGGTATGATCTTGGTGTGATAGCGGGGGTCCTCCCAGCTTCCGATTTCCAGGTCAGTAAGGCATGTAAAAGGACGGCAACGCTGGCTGACGCACACTAGCGTGTCATGGGCTCGAGGTTCAACAACTCCGATCTGCAGGGGTTAATTGTCAGCATATTCGGTACGTAGTACAGTGGTTTTTCTTGTCGAAGTACTCAAGAAGATACAGTCTTGGGCTGGTCAGGCTGATTCGCATGCATCCTCGTTTGATAACCCTAACTGTCCCCCAAGCTTTTTCGGCATGATTCCAGTGGCGTATGCGGCCGATCGTTTTGGCCGCCGTATCACAATTCAGATCGGAGCAGCGGTCTACATGTGCGTTCCACGGCAGCCCGTCGCGTCTCGCTTAACACGATTTCCCAGTCTTGGAGGCGCGCTGCAAACCGGGGCGCCAGAACATGGACATGATGCTCGCTGGCCGTTTCTTTGCGGGTGAGATTACATTCCCCTTTGAGATGCAGTCCCGCTCTAGCTCTATCCCAGGATTCGGCGTTGGAATTATGTCTGATCTGGCCCCACTCTATCAGGTATATCTTGCGATCCCATTGATGCACCGGGAGCTAACAGGAATGCAGGCCGAAATCGCGCATCCGAGCATCCGCGGTCGGTTAACGACACTGCAACAGGCGAGTAACGATTTTTTGGCGGAAGCTTAGGCACTGACGAAAATACAGTTCATGCTGGGGATTGGAGGTGAGTACCGTGGCTTTACCTACGAGCATGTAATGACCTTGAATTTCGAGCTTTCACTGCATCCTGGGTGGTACGTTAAATGACTATCTGACGACCGTGCTCAATTGACAGTCGTGCTCTCAGACCTATGGCTGCTCTGCAGGCCTTAAAGGCCACCCCTCAGAATGGAGGGTGCCGCTTGGCATCCAGATCATTCCAGCCCTCCCTTTGATATCTTTTATCCTGCTTCTCCCTGAATCGTAAGCCCATTCCAGTTGAACTCTACAAACGTCTCATTTGGGTAGTCCTCGATGGCTGGCAGAGAAAGGGCGGATGGACGAAGGCGAGTACTTCGCGCTAGCTTTCGTCCTTATTTGTCTCATGCCAATCGCAGCGCAAGCAACTCTGGCGCGGCTTCACGCAAACGGGAACATCGATGATCCATTCGTCCTCTCCCAGGTTAAAGACATTAAGGCCGATATTTACAAGGCCAAGGACATTGGGGAGTCGAGGTATGCACTTGTTCTCCCTCCGCCAGTTGCGATTTGAACTTAAAAGTCGCCGATTCAGCTGGAGTGAACTGTTCACCGTTCGCAGCAACTTCCGCCGTCTGAGCCTCGGGTTAGTCCCTTTGTTCGCTATGCAACCCAGAGTGCAATGCTGACTCGAGAATAGATATATCCTTCAATTCTCGGTCCAAATGACCGGTTCGTCGAACGCGTAGAATATCTCCGCGCTTTGTGTGCTGATCGGTTGATAGGTGTTAGCGCGATTCAGTACTACTCGACGACGGTAACATCATTTTTAAGCCTTCTGTAAACTCCTTGCTCACAGTACATTCGTAGATCTTCACGACCGTAAAAACTGAATCACCCACGCAACTCAAGACTTCGCTAAATCCTTTTAGATGGGCTTCACCTCTACACGAATTTTGCTCTTCCAATCCATCAACAGTATCATCGCTCTCATCGGCGAGGCTGCCTGCGTGATGTGGATTGACGCCACGGGCCGCCGAGGCCCCATGATTATCGGGAATGCCGTCTCTGGTACGATATTGTGTTCGTTCAACACAATCTCAGACCTGCTAAACACCATCCACAGGATTATCCTTTGTTGTGGGCGCCATTCTGATGGCCAGATGGCCCGGTACCGTCAACAAGTGAGTTTAATGATTGATTCGTTGAGGTCGATTACTGACCATTATATCACAGCAATGCGGTGAGTACTGGTACTGTTTGATGTTCCGCGCATTAACTTACGGCTGGCGAATTCAAGGCGCACTACGTGCGTAGTACTTTTCACTCGCATTTTTGCGTCTCATTTATGCCCGATCACAGATATTCATCAGTTAGTAAATCTCTTCTTGGAAACCAAATACGCTGACGATGCTATTCACTCCACTAGTAACGTGCGCCTTTCTGCTCTCCCATTACTTTTTTTTGATATTGATGGATTTTCATCACTAGCACTTGGGTCTTCAACTTCTTCTTCAGTGCCTGCATTGGTCCTCTGTCGTGGGCGTATCCGGCGGAAATCTAGTAAGACATTCGCCACTTTCACACAGGTTGAAGATGTTCATCTGGTTTTCACGCAGCTCCACTAGAACCAGAGCCAAAGCGACCGCCATCACGAGCTCGGCATCCTGGATCTCCAACTTGTGAGTGGTCATTAATCATCCGTGGCGCTGCGCATGGCCACTAACTAAAATACCTTAGCTTCATCGCTCAGGTTACACCCCGAGCGTTCCTGGGTATTGGATGGAAGTGAGTCGACCCAACCTTCTCCAGAACGACCTATTCATAAATATTTTCACCTCATAGATATTGTGAGCACGACTGTGGCGATATTCATATCCTCTGACAATTGTCGGTTAGACCTGGTGTTCGCGATCTGTGGCCACACCAACGCTCTGTTCATCTGGGCATTTTATCCTGTGCGGAATTATTCGCTACTCGGTTTAATGTTGCTAACGAACCACAGGAAACGACCGGCCGTCGTCTGGAAGGCACGTCTTTTGCTCTCCTCTCCTTCTGTCGATGCTGATATTGTGTCTTACCCGCAGAGATGGACGCCCTATTCGAGAACGCTCCACTGTTCGTACCAGGAACGCCATACGCCAAAGTCGGAGATCACCGTGCGGCGGAGAGAGAGCTTCGGCAAGGTTCGTGATGCAGTAAAGGCTTCTGGTACACACCGTTATAACGGCGGCACGCAGGCACATTCAGACCTGGAGACCTCACAGAACGCAGCCCCCACACACACGACGAAGAGGATGGTAAAGGTTCGACCGAGAAGATCGAGTAGACTTTACGGATACGATATACTTCCATGAAACTTCTTAACTCTGACTCGACTCTGACTATCCCATTGTTTGGTTAGCACTACGTTCTCGTGAGGCCTCCGGTTGCCATATAAGGAGGGCCTGAGCGAGACAGCGCGCCCTGATTGACGGGAAAATCCATGTGACCTCCCCGTCGCACGACGACTCGGAATTTCTCGGTCTATGTCAGACTGGTTACACGACATTCTAACGTCAGCTGTCGCTGACTGAATCCGGCGCTGGGGGAAAAACCACCTAGCTACCGGTACAGGCCGAACTCTTCCTCTTCGGTGTGGTGTCTTCGGCAACCAACACCCGCAGCAAGCCCGCAGCAGCTGCCAGACACAGGCACCGAATTCATTTAAAGTACACGTCAACACCATCGGCTACTTTCCAGCTTCGATCAGCATTCTGAATCCCCCAAGCCACCGGTCGGCCACTAGGCTTTCCATGTCCTCACCCAACGTTGTGCAGGGCAATGCGAGTGCGCGGCAATTCACTTCATCCGTTGGTCTCGTTAACTGGGCACGTCTCAAATAGTTGCCGCCCTGACGTGGGTTCTCTACGATATATGTCTTACGCTGGACCGAGAGGCAGGTCACGATCGTTTTCTGTGATGCACGTACTGATGTTGAATAGATATTATCTGTGTGGAGGTCTGGGTCTACAATCATCTTCCGACGCAGTGGCTCATGAATTTGCAACTCCAGATCCGCTTGGTCCCTGTCCAAAATCCTCTTTTTCTTCAGTCGTTATCATACGGTTCTTGCTCTCGGGTAAGCGACGTTAACGCTTACCTGCGGGGGCTTACCCTAAGATTCTACAGCTTCTTCCTCATGGAAGCTAGTACGCTCCCAAGTCCAGTGTTATTTTACGGGCGATTTATCACCCACAGTTGGGACGAAACATTTCACGCTGCCTCTCAACGTAACTCCCCAGCATGTAGCCCCAGATTCCAAGTTCTATGCAGTGAGTCCATTCTCTGGTATAAGATCGCGAGATGAGGCTGATAAAATTAAAAGCCGTGTATCGCCAATCTCAAAGTGAGTGGCACTCGTTCCATAGCGTTTGATGCCTAATTCCCCTGCAGTAGTGCGTATGCCCAGACAACAGGGATCTTCCATTGATTTCGATTCAGTTCTCTCGCATCTCGATGGTATCTCGGACTAACAGAAGTGATTTCAATGCTGGCCGGGGAGCTGTTAATCCTAATAAGGATGAACGCGGTCTACGGATGGAGTCGTAAATGTGGGTCCCATAAATCCTCCACGCACGATTGCAACTGAGATATTCGGCTAGTCGTGGTTCTTACTCTATTCTTATTTTTCGGTAAGCAACATGTTCCTCTTCGCCTGCGTATAAGTTCATAGGTATGTGTAAAAAGCGGAGACAGTGGTCAGTCTCACTTCTTCATAGTCAAACTGCGCTCTCACCTCTCGATTTCAGGTTGGACTTGTCACAACCATCCTTTCGATTCTCGGGGGTTCGAGTGCTTTGTTGGGCAGTACGGGCATTCTCACATGCGACCCAAATCAAGCCAATGTGCCCGATGTGAATATCTCAAGTGCGTGGTATATATTCTGCGCTCTTTGGCACAAATTAACTGTGTCCCGGTAGTGTGGTAAGAGGATTTCTTGTGTGCATTTGAACTCGCCGGAGACTGAACTGCAATGGGAAGGATCACATCGATGGGTGTCGCCTGTGAGCTCATTTATCCGCTTAACGTTAACCAGTGAACCGATTGCCTTCCCTCATAGGCATCTACCTCGGGCTCATAATCCACAAAGCCGCCGACAGTATGCAGATCATCGAGGCCCCGGACGGAAACCTGAAGGTTCGGAAGATGTCTATCCTCGCCGCCGTTGAGTCCGCTACGATGGCACCGACACTCCATGTGTGCTTGCGCGATGCAGGTAAGGCTATTTCCGGCCTCGGTCCCGAGATTTACTCATACATATGATATTCTTGCAGCGTTATATTTTGTCGTGATCTTCGGTGCGATCCACCGCCCAGGATGTCTAAACTCAACTTACCCCGGGACACAGCGGCCCTGCTTTTGAATCTGGTTCTGATTTCGAAACACGACCGCTACGCGCAACTTGGGACGCCGTGAGTGCAGTGCGGTCGTTATCCCTGATCAAGCCGAGCTGATCTCCCACAGCTGGCTCCTCGCCACTTACTCAGTCGCGGTACGTATTCGACAGTTAGGGGGAGATGAAGACTGAACATCAATGTCCCCAGTCTTCCAGAATATTTCTCAACCTGAAGGACGTGGCGCTCTCGCGCAACGTCCACCTCGAAGGCGCATGGAGCCAGTTCCAACCATGGTCGGCTCTGGAGTTCCAATTGCAATCGACTGTGCAGGCCGCTCGTGAAGTGCAATCGACATGGCGGGCATCGCTTGAGGGCCGACCAACATTCCCCTTGTCGCAGCCTCGCAGGACGGAGGACTGGGAATGAGTGTAACGAGAACTGGGACTCCTTGTAACGGGAAGTAAACGTAGGATACTGTAGCTGCTCAAAGCCAGGGTAATGGAAAAGTGCCAGTCTGTCCCGATTCGCATCGGTCTGTTACAGCGTGCGTTACCAGCGTTACCGATCGCGACGCGCATAAGTTTGGTGGCACGTGGTCGCGGTACAGCTTTGTAGGGCCAATGTCCGTTCGCACGGTGGCTGGCCTGGACCAGGACCCCTGACAATAGACTCAAATGCTAGGTCCGGTGCCGGACAAAAATTTGGGTTTTTGGCCCTCAAATCCCCAGTGAGAGAGCCAGGTAAGCAGAATGAGCGAGAACGAGCCAGAATGAGGGAATGAGGCAGATCGAGGCAGATTGAACCGTGGATTCAGGCAATGTCAACTTCGTCAATAGATAATTTCTCGTTCTGCCTCGTTCTCGCTCAATCTGCTTACCTGGCTTTCTCACTGGGCCTCAAACCCAGGTCCAGAACGGACAAAAATGAGGGGGCCGAGCAACCAACGGTAGGTCTCTGCCGGACAAAAATCGGAGACTTGGCGAAGATTTTTTGGGACCAAACTGTGCGTGAGTCGATTTTTCAGGAAGAAACCGAGCTTAAATAGTGGGATCGGCTGGGAAGAGCGTGAAAATGCAGCTGCGGAGAAAATTTGAGCGTTTTCGGCCCGTGGGAGCACATAATTACCATTTTGGGACGATTATGTCAGCACAGGCTAGGCGCTGTCCGGACAAAAACTTGCCAGAAGCAACGAAAATTTGTCCGGACAAAAATCGAAGGATTTCAAAATTTCGGACCTAGCCTCGGTGGTATTGTCAGGGGTCCTCCTGGACCCTGAGCGCTGAGCTCCTTCTCCCATCCGCAACAAATCCGCAAGAGAACTGTTCCTCTTCGATTCGAGTGCCTCGAACTCAGTCTCAGCCACCAGAGCCTGAGGGAGTGATACATCAGCGCCGGTAATGTATCGATCAACGATGATATATAAACTTCGCTAGTTAGAGACGTGTATGATGTATGAGTTCAGAGACGGTTTGGCAGTGATCAGCCGATTGCTCAGAGCTGCCATCGCAGTGCTCCGCGATGAGCGCGAACATCCGCATTTGGACACAGCGATCAAATGTCTCTCGGCGTCGCCTCCGACGACGGCGACGAAATATGCCTTGAAAATCACAAGAAAAATATGGATTACGATGGCGGTAGATACGATACATTGCGTCGCATAGTTAATCGAGGCGAGCTTGCGACGGCGTAAAAACACGGTTTCTTTGACAAAAACGCCACATTGCGTTTCGGCCCCGCGCCCATTATTCGCGATGGTGGAGGGCACCAACACACGCAGCTCCAGGTGTGAAGCCAGACATCATGAAATGTGTCACAGTGGCAGCGTTGGCGCCGCTCCAAAGATGTATCACGCCGGCGCGTATTGCACACCGATGGGGCTGGTCATTCGTGTAGCCGTCGTAACCAATGCCCAGATAAAGCGCGGCAAGCCGGGAAGGGCAGCACTCCCGAAGCAGAGAAGCGACACTCTCAACGTTCGACAAAACGGCGACCGCGGGCACTACGGGTGTTGCCCCGATAGCCGGCCGTTTAACCTTCACCCGCTGCGGCGAAATGCGGACGGCTCGAGGGAGCCGCGCAGGCGAGCCGACGCAGCGGCGCACGGAAATCGGTCCCCGAGCTTGTGAACGATGGGGATGCCGACGGGCAACGCCACGGAATGTAAGCGCGATGTAATCTTTGGCATAGCGCACGCACCAAATAGCTCCCAATGCCGCGGCACTGCCTTGCTTCCCTCAGCTCTTTCCAGTTCCAAGTTTGCGCGGTTTTTGCTTGCTCGACGCCGTGTATCGCCCGCTCACGTAGATTCCTATGAATGAGACTTAAAAGGTCTCCCAGGTTGAGGAGCTATCCGCGAGCAGAATACGGGCAGGACGGCAGCCTCATGGACGCGTTGAAAGCCAGGGATGCGGAAAGGAGGAAGACAGCTATATCAAGGAATCGATGCGTTGAAACGGAATGCGGAGCGGGATTCTGGAGCGAAAATTGGCCTAGAAAATTTTACAGGGGTCCGATTGCGACAAAGTACATCTGAGAGTGGAAACAGAGCTGAGTCGTCGTGGTGAGAAGAGGAAAGTCACCCTTGTCACGGCTTACGAATGTCCGTTTTGGCGATCAGGAACTTGAAGTTCGGCTTCGTTAAGATCCCTCGCACACATCGGAAAACTTCGAACTGACTGAATACTATAGAATTGCGAACTGATTCGTTTGGTACCCACCGACCCGTGAAAATGTGATCCCGGAATGCCCGGATATTATTAGACACAGGCCGCGCACGGACTGAAAACCACTCTGCATTTATATTCTGGCATCTTGGATGAGCTCAGGAAGTCAATGCGGTTCCGAGAATATAAAGTTTTGGAGATGGAAGTTACTTGTTAGAAGTCTACATGAAAGTGCCGATTGGCGACTGTTCAATTACTGTCTGGGTATGAACCAAGTATTGGACTCGACTCTGTGTTCGACCTGACATTGGAGATTTCGGGAGCAAGGGCTTAATATCGTCTCATGCACCGTACTCCTCTCTCGTCTATCCATCCGCCATGCACCGGAAGCACCACACTCTCTCACTGAGTGGAATTCAGCCCGGGCCATCAAAACCGAGTGTCCACGCATTAAGCGCGCTCCGCTCATTCCAACCACTCGCTGGCCCGAAAAAGAATAAAACAAAGTCCTTTCACTCTTTTCATACATGGCAAAAATACCCAAGGATGCTACACGCCGTCTCAATCGTGCAATATTGATGTTGAGCATTATGTAAACCCGAGTTTCTAGTCATGCGTGTTGCACTGATTTCGACGACTGGGCGACCTGAAAAAAAGAGAGAAGACATTCCATCCGAACCCGAAGTAGACAGGAAAAATAACTGGGGATGTGTTCAATAGAATACTGTAAAGTTATGGCAAAATGTGAATTTATATTTCAGGGTGCATGCGAGGTTTCTATCGAACGAAATAAGGAAGAACGCACGGAGGTGGGATGAATGATAGGCAGTAGGGCTGCAGCAGGGACATTCGCTGTCATGTAGGAAGATGATGGGAGCAACGAAAAAAAGGCGGGGAGGCGGGAGCCGGAGCAAGCACGGAAAGGCCGAAAGGACAAGCCACACACCGACAGGGATCGCATTTGATGGAGCTGCCGGTTCTAGCCGCCCGAAATCAGCGGAGGGATCGGGGTCGGATACGCGGAGCAGGGGGCGGGTAAAGCAGGATGGGAACGACGGAGGGCCCGGCGAGAGGGTGAACGGCACGGAAACGCAGGTGTATGAGGGTTGTAGACAGTTTTGGGATGCATGGGCTTTCCAGTGGCGATTGAAGATCGCGTCAGCAACGGGGGGGCACCGGACGCGAAGGGGCGCGCCAGAAAGTGCGCACATCCGAATAGGGGTGTGTCACAGTACCAGTTCTGGGGCATTCACACCGCGCCATGCTGTCCTCTGATTCCACAGCCAACTCCCGGGATCCTGGTATGCTTCACATCACCCTCTGCCTACCAGTTCAAGTGGCCCGCCGCATTTGCGCGCGGGAACAAAATGACGGGTGCGCTCCAGCGTCCTGAGAGCCTCGGGAACAGTGAAGATGATTTATTCATGCAGGAGGTCAGTAATAAAAAAACAATAGCTGTAGCTACGACGCACCAAACGGCGTGGGGAACATGCAGAAAAGTGGGGCCAGTGGATCGTCGATTGTCAGCCCACCACCGAGGTTTAGAGAGGTGCGAGGAGTGGGAGTCCGATTGGGAGACATAGGTGGGGTGCCGCAGGAATTTCAGGGGCAGCCGCCGAGAGGGGGGGCATTTGAGAGCCAATGGCGCGCGGGGGAGTCAGGGGTTACGCCGCAGAAGCGATCAGTAACAAATTGAGCAACCCCAGTGGTCTAGAGCATATTCATCCGTTCTGAACTGGGAGTGAAGGACCAGGGCGGCGCGGAGCGAGGACGCCGGCGGCCCAGTGAGGGAGGAGAGATGATCGGATCATAACAAATGTCCACAGTATCCATTTTGGGGACCGGTGGATAATAACCGCACCCCCCCCAGTGGCGAGAGGCCAGACATCAGGAAAATGGGTTCAGCTGTTCCGAATAGTTGACACGATATCTAATCAGACCCTCTTTGTAATATCAGATCTGATGGCAGGCGCGGCGGGGTGTGTCGGGATGTGTTCGGGGCGCTTTTGAGGGGTAAAAACTGGTCCAAAAATACTGTAAATAGTCGGGTAGAGATAAAAGTACATCACCTGTGCTCCTAATTTTTTCCCGCCCGACTGGGCTAACAAATTGGAGGATTTCAACTGGTTCGAGACCACTTGAGGAAAAATGGCTGAAAATGGCCCAGTAAAATTCGGGAAAAAAGCTGGGTTTGTGGGGGGACGTACTGGGAGCATTCTGGCTCCGCCCCGTATATTCAAACCCTTTTTGTTGTCCAAAATACGGCGGGAATGGATCCAGAAGCGTCTAGTATCTTATTTTATCTCTGACGTGGGGGTTGCTGAATAGCAATCTGCTAATCGACAACCCCCGTACTCGTGTACGGGGGTTGCTGATTAGAATTATCCGTTGACACTTGGTGATTTCTTTTCGCGCTCATCAGGTTTTGATCGCAGGCTAAGCATTTCCTTTTTTGAGAAGGGCTTGGCAACACCTCTTCCCGCGACGTCGCCATGGTCTATTACTCACTCAAGGTGGGCTGACCGGCTGCAGTGTGTGCCTGGGGCTGCTGCTGGATAGGTTGAAATCGGTGCGATAATACTGGTATTCCAGCGGAACGTCACTGGCTGGCGGCGATGGACGCGACATGGGTGGAGGGAAAAAAAACGGGATCACGCCAAGCCCTTCTCAAAAAGGAAATGCTTAGCCTGCGATCAAAACCTGATGAGCGCTATCATTCACGTCTCTAAACTACCGGAATTGATATATCACCACACTTTGCTGAATTAGACCCTCATGATGTATCAAACCCATATATGCCTGTCTCAGCATTCCCCTCGCCTCAGACCTCAGCGCCCACCGACGAGATAAATTGGGTGGGCGGGCCTGTAAACCAAACGAATAGTGGTTTACAAGGCATGGCTCCCGACCTCGATGGAACGCGGTCTTGAAGTCTCTCCAGACACCAGAGGAAGCATTCCTACGCAATCCCAGACATACCCTTCCAACTTACAATATGAGCCTCTGCGTCGTCCCTCTAATTACTAAATGGCCTTGTGTTTTTCTTTCTGGCTTGAGAATTTTCAGGCCCAGGCAGGCATGAAGCCCTGGCTTGATACCCATATAACCATGGTCATTTCTGCATTAACAAGTAAGATACAGGAGTCAGCCAGTCCTTTCTACTTTCAAACAATTCCGCTGGATACCCCCGAATCAGTCTGGGACGGAAAAGTTCATTAGATCGCAAAGGAAATCTGCGACGCATGGCTCAAAATGTCGCACGGGTCCCTCAGTCACCATGGTTCTGCTGATCAAAACCTATTATCGAGATAGAACACCTATACCGGTTTAAAAACCCCCCTAGGCCGGGCCAGCCCAAGCCCGAGCTTGATGCCCTTCATGCGGGCTGGGTTGTGCCTGGAATCCGAGGCCCGCCGCCTCAAGCCAGGCTCAAGCCCGGGCTTCCAGGCCCTGAACATCACTACACAGAGCTCGCTGCTGGTCCCCCGCTTCTCCCCACACTTGTGCTCGCCAGTGACCTGTGTATGTGGGGCTATGGCTCATGCCCGCTCCTCGCTGCCCTCGGGATATGCCTGGCATCCTCAAACATGACATTTCAAATAAAATTCTTTGAATCATTCGTTTTACACTTACCCTCGCTTGCCTTTCGCCAGCAGCTGACCTCCGGGGTCGGCCCACAGGGGACTCGGACAGTTGCTCCCGTGAATTTGACGACATAAAATGATCTACTGCTGCTGCCTCGCCTTGCCTCGCGCGCCCGGATAATCAGTGTCGTGCCAATGTCGTACGCAAGTAACTTACGTCAACTTTCAAATTGGCCTTTCAAGCCCGGATTTGCTGGTGTCCGGTCAAATTGAAGTATATCCTGTGCGGTATGTCTTTCCCTAACAACAAATCAGAAGGCGGTGCGGTGGGAGCCTTGCTTGCATCAGAAAGACAGAGCTGGACTCAGTCCAGGGCGAGGGGGGAGGGCGATGGGGTGGCGAGGTCTCAGTGCGAGCTACCCACGGTCCGGGTAAGCGAGGGAACCATCAGCTTACAGCACTTTACAGCACCTGGCCGGGCCAGGTAGATATGTAGCCGTGGCGAGCCGCCAAGCCGAGGGATAGCTATAAATAGTACCACCTTGCTGATGCTCCCCACTGTTCGGCCCTTGAATGCAGTGCATGTCGAAGCTCGTGTTCTTAATCATCGCCTCAATGATGGGTCAGTCCCTGATCCCTGAATGTTTCCGTACCTCTACTCAAACGCTCCATTCCCTCATGTCTTCAGCTGGGACCAACGGTGTGAGCCCAAGTGCAACGGCGGTTACATTATGGCAGTTTGGCCATGACCGCTTACTGGCTGGGGAGGTTATACTTCCAATGCAGCCGTTGGGCACAGCCAGCGATGGCGCCGCAACGACGTACCTCTACCAGGCCGTCAATTCGAAGACGGTTACTAGAACCAACGAAGCTGGTCTTCTTACCATTGAGACCACCCCCGTTCCGAGTCAGTTCTCCCAGCTTCCTGGCCATAATTCGCGATCCTGATGTGTGCATTGCCTAGCTCCCCGCACCATAGTCGTCGCCGCGTCAGGATGGGTCGAATACTTCGACAACGCCCACGTCATCTCATGTAGTGTAATCAACTCGGACTTCGGGGCATGCGTGGACAGTACCATCGGCGGCGGTGCCAAAACTGCCAACACCGGCACGCCCATTGCTCAGGTACTTTCAGTCGGCTTGACACTCCCAACACCAACACCAACACCTCCAACATTGACTTCTCCAATTACATCGACACCCTCATGTGAGGCGCATTTAATCATCGTGATTGAGTCCAAGTTTGAATTTACTGTCTTGCAGCTTCCGCATTATCAGATCAGCATTCCGACAAGACGTCACGAGCACCTGCTGTAGGAGCAATTGTGGGCGGTACACTCGGAGGGGTTATTGTTCTTGTAGTCGGCGTAATGCTCGTAATCTTTACACTTCGCCGACGACGTCTCCGACATATTAGGTACGGGTTCCTCGACATTCACCGCAGAGATTTCTAATGATTTCAACAGTACCTCCACCTCTAATGTTGCACAGTACTCTGTTTACACAGCACATCGAGGAGAAGCACCGTCGAGGACTACTATCAGGGGTCCGACGAAGGGCGGTCAACGCACTGTTCGAGGCTCGGATCGCGATCGGGGCGTGGATTCCGCGCCATCCACTGACTCTTTACAGCGCATGATGGGAGAAATAGTGGGCCGTTTGAGGAGATTGGAGGAGGAAGTTCCTCTCCGTACCGAAGAGCCCCCTCCGAGGTATGGTGAGAGCGACGTGTAGAAAAAGTACATCCGGTCATTCAATTTGCGCCTTGGGAATTTAATCTACCATACTTCCATTATATAAGGTGCGATAGACGTAACTGGACCCAAGATCGTTCTCTAAACCGCCTGGCGAATGTGGTAGAGCCAAAAGTAAGACAGATGCTATTCATGACCCTTACTTATGAGCCCAATTGAACGGGGGTGTTCTGCATCTCAAACATCTCTTTCCGCAAGGGAGACGCGGACCATCCGCCACCGGGTCGGCGGTAGTCCTCAGTCTAACTTCTGTACCTGTATCATCTCCACGGTCGTTTACGTCGCACTCAAGATTCACACCGTCCATGGGAATACCAATGAAGGAAGCCAGCAAACCCCCATGTCCAAGCCGCAAAATGCTTCGTGACACAAAGCTTTTTGGGTTGATGATTTAAAGAATTCGAACAACAAACGAAGACCCAAAAATCTAACGAGTTAGCAAATAACGAATCAGATGCAGTACCCCTCGCGAGCAACAATTTAATCTATAGGTTTTCTGGGGTAGCACACAGCAGTCGTCGCCCGCGCTCCGCTTCTCGCCTTTATCAATTCCGCAAGCCGACATGGGATGGGTTGGGGGTTTGGCTTATGTGGTGTTTTGGGGGTTTGCTGGTTTTGTGCGTAGTTAAGTGTTTATTGCGGGGCGCGCAGGTGAGAGGTGGGGTGGGGTCTCGCGAACGGACTTGAGGGTGGGGTGTCGCGGCGGCGGGAGGGAAGAACGGGGGGTGGGGTATCGCGGTCGGACTTCGAGGGTGGGGTATTGCGGCGGGCTGGAGGAGAGGGGGTGTCACGGCGGGCTGGCGTAGAGGGGCGGGTAGGATATCGCCGGCGGAATGTGAGAGGTGGGTGTTACGGCGGGCGGGAGGAAGATGGTGGGTATCGCGCGGGTTGAGGGGAGATTGCAGGGTGTCGCACCGTCCGAAGGAAATGAGAGGAAGAGGAGAGGAGAGATATAAAGAAGAGAGATATTGTGGACAAAGAGGAATTGGAGAAGCCGGGCTAGGTGATCAAGCTAACGTGGCGGGGGGAGAGCGGAGGATGGAAACGAGTTGCCGGGGACGGGTATAGATTGCACCTGGTTGCACCGATGAGGACCGCCGTCGACGAGGTTCAGAAAAGCCGCGGCCGTTGCTCGAGAGCATCTTGTTTTGGCTGACGTAGCCGCCGTACGGCACGTCGAGAGTAAGACGGTTGCGGCTTTCCTCCATCTCCGCGTGGAAGCTTGGGCTGTTGGAGTCGAAGCCGAAAGAGGGTGGGGGGACGGCGATGGAGGGGGGCGTGAAAGAGGCGTGGGCGAAGGCAGCCTGGGGTGGAAAGGTAGATCAGATATCTGGATAGGAGTGCGCGACAAGGAAGCATACCTCGAGGTCGTCGGCGTCCCTCTCCTCGCGCCACTTCTTAGCCTTCTCGTAGACACGGCTGATACCCACCGCGATGGCCACGATGAGGAGGACAGCCAGCAAGATGCAGAGCGACTCGTACTTGAAGGGCTGGTGGGGAATGGGGATCTCTGTGGCGTAGCTTGCGACAGCGGGTGCGGTCAGGGACATAGGTGCGATGGGGGCCATTATGTTGGTGTGGAGGTCGGTGTCGGAGGATGTAGTCGGGAGAGCGAGCGGGGAAGCGAGGAGTGAAAAGAGATTATTTTGCTGCGGAAAATAAGAGTAAGAGGCAAGATTCGACGAGGATTCTCCTGTGGCTGACAGACATCAAGTAGACTGTAGCCCCCACGCGCGGATGCACCGCGGATATAAATCGAATGTCTCACTGGTCAGCCAGCTCCTGGGCCACGGGTATAGCCATAATTTTGCTGGAAGAGTGCGATTAACGAACGCCCGTCTATGGATTTCAAAATGAAGCAAATGCGGTCAGCACGCGTCGGGGGACGCGATGATCCCCACGTGGCCGTGATCCATCATCCCACGCGCGAGTCACAGCAACATCACGCTCTCTCCAATCTTCTCACCACCGGTTTGCCACCGGTCCTAAAAGTCGTTTGCTGTCCGGAAAATACTGGGATATTCCTCTCTCTTTCTCTCCCATTCCCCGCGCGGCATCCGCCAATGCTTGCTTGGCCATCCCTCATCTATTCGTACCACGGACCGCCCTAGTAGTCACAGACTCAGTGAATTATCATCATGGGCTCAATCATGAGGGTCCTAGCCGGCCGCCGCTCCCTTCGTGACCATCCTCAGCGCGTGGATCGCAAGGCCGTCGCTCGCTTCGTAACCTCTTGGGATCAAGTAGGATCAAGCGCAGTGACCAGAAATTTGCTGCCATGGCCACGCCCGTTATTCCACAAAGATTCCGACGTTCAGCCGCAGTAGGTAGGTAGGTAGGTAGCATTACGCGGCACGGTCCCGCTTACGCGGAAAACTGATCCCTTATATATTTTCCATCCGTGTGACGGCCCTTCATGCCTCCCGGGCCGTTGCTTTTTCGCCAGCTGCGAGGACTCGACGGATGCGCTCACTATGGCGTGTATATATGGCGCTGCATTGCTAGCAGATGGACAAACGATGTTGCGCTTCTTCCTCGCTGCCGTCACAGCCCTCTCCTGCTGGATTACCTCGGTCGCAGCCTTCGGGCTGGTGGTCAGCGGCAACAGCTTCATAGTCACTACTGATAGCGGTCTCGTATTCACCGGTATGTACACCCGCTCATTTTGATCCTTGTTGCAGACGCTGACTGAGACGATTAGTCGAGTCGACCAGCGGTGATATTACGTCCATGAAGTTTAACGGTATCGAGGTTAGTATGGATTGGTTTTCGGTGGACTTGCCTGCGCTAAAACCGAGGCAGGCTCAGTCGTCTGGCAAGCGCTCGCAAATTTCATCCGGCATTGGCGCCACCTGTACCTGGGTCCAAGGCGGAAACGGGAACAACTACATTATCATCACCTGCAAGACCGCTACTCTCACCCAGTATGCCGCATCGAAGACGCCGAGTCCTACGTCTAACTGAAGCTCGCAGGTACTACGTAGCCCGCCGCAACGACCCGGCTATTCACATGGGTACATTGTCAGTCCCTCCCTCAGTTTCGCCAAATCACACGCTGACTATCTATCTCCTAGCACTACAGCCGAGCCCACCATCGGCGAGCTGCGCTTCATCGCGCGTCTCTCCACATCCACCGTCCCCAACGGCCCCACAGTTTCCAACGTCAACGGTGGCACCGCGATCGAGGCCTCTGACGTCTATCTCCTCAGCGGCCAGACACGCTCCAAGTTCTACTCATCCCGCCAGTTCATCGACGATCAGGTCCACGGAGCCACCGGCTCCGGCATCGGTGTATATATGATCATACCCGGTACGGGCTACGAGCTCTCCTCCGGCGGGCCCTTCATGCGCGACATCGACAACCAGAATGGTGGCGACCAGGAGGTCTACTTCTACATGAACTCGGGCCACACCGAACCCGAGGCGTACCGCCAGGGCTTCCACGGGCCGTACGCGTTGTGGTTCACCACGGGCGCGGCGCCCTCGGCGGCCTTGGACACGACCTTCTGGGCGACGTTGGGCACGATCTCGGGCTTCGTAGTGGAGGCGGGGCGCGGCCGCGTCACCGGAAAGGCCAGCAACTTCCGCTCGACGCACTCGACCCTGCTTAGCATCGGCTGGAGTAACAGCGCGGCGCAGTACTGGGTGCGCGCGGACTCCGCGGGCAACTTTGTCAGCCCGTTCATGAAGCCGGGGACGTATACAATGACCCGTGAGTCGGCTGTCCACAGACAAGACGAATCTTCGCTGAGATATTCTAGTGTACGAGGTTGAGCTCGCCGTGGGCTCCACCAGCGTAACCGTCTCCGCCGGCGGAAACACCGCTGCCAACGTAGCTTCGTCGCTCTCGGTACGCATATCCTTGCAAGATAGCTTCTTTCGCTGACCATCTCGCAGCTCCCGACGACGATCTGGACGATCGGCGACTACGACGGCACTCCCCGTGGTTTCCTGAACGCCGAGTGCGTCTTTCCGCATTTGTGTGCAACGAACTGGACGGCTGATTTTTTGTACAGCAAAATTGAGACGATGCACCCCAGCGATACGCGCATGTCGTCCTGGGGCCCCGTGACATTCACCGTCGGCAGCGCCGTCACCGCCTTCCCCATGGCCATCTTCAAGGCCATCGGGCCTGTCACCATCAAGACCACCCTCACCTCGTCGCAGAGTGCGCTCTCTCGCTGCTTCATTCTTGTTACTTGCGCTGACATCACTTCACGACTGCAGTCGGCGCCCGGACGCTGGCCATTGCTACGACTCTGGCGTTCGCGGGTGCCCGCCCCGTCGTATCTGTTGGCAGCTTCACCAGCGCCGTCCCCCCCGCGCCCAGTCAACCCGACTCCCGCGGCGTCACCCGAGGGACTTGGCGCGGAAACGTCAGTCGTCGCATTTATTCTTAAGATGCAAACATACTAACGCCATGGCAGAACATCCTGTACACCTACGCCATCCCGTCGGGCGCCCTCGTCGCCGGAAGCAACACGATCACCATCAGCGTCGCGTCGGGCTCCTCCGGCGACACCTTTTTGTACGTCGTCCGCCTTTATTCAGCCGTGGGACCTCACGCTGACGTTTTGGGCTGTGTACAGGTCGCCAAACCTCATTTTCGACGCACTCTGGTTGTTCTAGGGGTATACACAGAAAACAACTGGGGGATCTAATGCGCACCTGTATACATGTATACCCGTCACCCAGTTTGCTATACTATTGATTCAAGTCGAGGGGGTGGATATTTACAGTTAGTTTAGCATGAAGCAGGTTGAGACGCTCGTCACATGAAGGCAGGATTGACTTGTAACACCACAAATCATTATTTCACGAATTCTCCCCCTTCAAATACACCAAACTAGTACAAGGTAGCAGAGCTCAGGTCCAGATGCTCGTGGTTGCCGTCGCATCAAAAGTCCCCTCCGCCAAATGCCTCCACCACAGAAGAAAATGATAATGATAATGAGAACGCTGGCAGCGGGGTCAGCGAAATATGAGAATAAACCCGGACAAAAAAGACGCACAATGGTTGAAGGGTTATTGTCGATCGGCGCCGCTCAAGCGATGACACAGCTGCCGCTGGATCCCGTCCCGCCGTCCTCGTTCATGGGCGGGAGGGCGGTGTCCTCCTTGCAAACGACGCAGCTCCCGCTGGAGCCGGTGCCGCCGTCTTCGTTGGTGGGAGGGAGAGCGACCTCCTCGGATTTGGTGGGCACGGTCTTGGTGAAAGCGTCCATGGTTAAAGAGGATGAGGAGTGTGAATGAGGAGAGTTTATCGAGGGAGAAACTGAGGGATGAGATGAAGTGTGGGGGGTTTTTTATACCTTTGGCCGGAGTCTCGACGTCTTGTCCATTCTTCGGTCCGGTCTATGATCGGTCTCAAAGCGTAGGATTCATTATAATATTAACCCTTTCTTGAGATACAAGGGCGACCGATCAATTGAGAACAGAATGCACTGGTAGCTGCGTTCAATTGTTCGAAGCGTAGATCGGATGAGACAGAGTGCATAGCATTTTGGGTGCCTTAAATCCAGAATCGGAGTACAATGCGCTTGTTTTAGGCACAGGGGTAGAGGGGCTTCAACAAAACGATCGCACAAAAGAGCTTTGATCGAGAGCGAGACCACATTCAGTCGCCAGCTCCGATTGGAAAATTAACTTGCACCCGAGGTTTGGTCAAGTGCTGCTTAGATATGGATACATGGCCCGAAGATGGGACGATACAAAACGCTACCTTGTCCGATTTATTAATTGAGGAGATGTGGCTGAGACAGAGATAAAAAGATTGAACGGAACGCACACATGACCCAGCCCCGAATCGAACGGGTGAGTTCTGCGTCCCACTAACGCATTTCCCGTGCAAAGGCAGGTAGACGCGGATCATCCGCCACCGGGTCGATAGACGGGTTGAACGTACCTTGATGTCTTCAGTATAATGTACGAAATATGGTTGAGACTGAGGTGAAAAAGACCGGAATCTATTCAATACATGACCCAGCCCCGAATCGAACGGGCTATTTCTGCATCCCAACGAATTTCTCTATAGAGCGAGCAGACGCGGACCACCCGCTACCGGGTCCCTGCTAGTCTCCGAAGTACCTTGGTATGGCCGCGTCGAAAGAAAAATTAAGCGTTGTCTGAACCGCTGGCGAAATGCCGGCGAGAGATGGAAGAAAAATATTCGATAAGAATTCATGACCCAGCTCCGAATCGAAAGGAGTGTTCTGCATATGCAGGCGTGGACGGATGTGTATCATGCGCAGACGCGGACCATCCGCCACCGGCTCAATAGAATGGTCGAAGGTACGCTGGCTTCCTCCTGTTCAACGTGACAATCAAACGGGCTCTGGGAGTCTTGCGAAATGTGGAGGCAAAAAGACTCGAACGACCAGAACCATGACCCAGCCCCGAATCGAACGGGCTGTTTCTGCATCCCAGTGACTCTGTCGACGCAAGGCGAGCAGACGCGGACCATCCGCCACCGGGTCGATGTTAGTCTCGAAACTACCTTGGTGTCAGGGGTCGAAAGACAAATTCATCGACGCCGAAAGACAAATCAATCGAGCGTTATCTGAACCGCTCGCCACAGATGGAGATGAAAATGCATACATCGGTAGGGTGCCTGTGCGTATCGCATTCGCATTCTGCATCCTAATTTCTAAACACGATGATTGTCACCATTTCAGGTTGGTGGACAGACTCGGTACTGAGCGTGTACCGGAAGATAACGCACCTCCCACTCCCCACTCTTGAAAACAGGAACCCACGCCTTCATCGTCCGCACGCCCTCTATCCAGGCAGCGGCGAGCCCCTTGATGCGGAGGGGCGGGACGACGGTGCGCATGTTCGCCTCGGAGCCGGAGCCGGGCTTGCGGCACTCGAGCGCGCCGTGCACTACCACCGCCAGCACGTGCGTCCCCGCCTTTCCGCCCACGCCTGCGTCGAGACTCCACTCCGCGATACATACACAGTGTGCCGCGCGAGCGCTTGCAGCATCTCTCGGAGGCGGACGTGCGCGGGGGAGCCGAAGTACTTGAGGCTGTGTGGGACGTCCCAGCGCGCGTCCGGGTGCGCGTCGAGGAACGCGAGCGGCTCGGCCTGCGCCCACGCGATGCGCGCGCCGAGCCCGTCGTCGCTGATCGTCGCCTGCGCCTGCCCAGTGTCTTTGGCACGCCTACCCATTCCGTCAGGTTCCTGGCCAGGTACACGAGAAGGGGAGAGGGAAGGGGGAACAGGCGCACCGTAGTCAAGCGGGGCGGGGTCGACCGCATGGACGTGCCCATTGCCGCCGACGGCGAGCGCGGCGTCGTGTCTTCCCGCCCGTACCCAAGCTCGAGGATGCGCGCGCCGGCGCGGATGGGATAGAGCGTGACGAGGTAGAGGCGGTACTGCGCTTGCGCGACGCTGGAGGTGGGGCCGCAGCCGCCGGAGAGGCGCGCGAGTGTCTCTGCGGGTGTGGGCGGGGATTCAGCTGCCGTCTGCGGGGATTCGGGTGCCACCTGCACGATCTTCTCTGCTGGCATCTGCGTAGATTCAGGTGCGCTCACTGCTTGCTGGTGGGAAGCGCGCGACGAGGCGGCTTAAATGGCGGGTTCCGAATCATGCGGGCTTGCGCGGAGCCGTCGATGCTGAGGCTCCTCGATTCGCGGGGGAGGGGCTTTGCCGGGGTTTTGAAAACAGTTACAGTGATGCTTGCTTCAGCCAGATTCAATTTTTCGGAGAATGGGTGACTGAAGAGGGCAACTGCGATATTCAGCAAGAAATTTCCTCCGATGCAATTCGAAAGCTACAGTATTCGCGCACCTATCCGATTCACGCCTTGCCCTCCTTCCCGAGTACCATCGTCGGTGAGTGACGAGTGGATCATTGTCATTGTCAATGGTGGTGGGCAATTCCAATTGATCGGCCGTGACGATCACGTGCAACGTCAATTGGAACCCGATCGTTTCTCCTTGACCCACCACATATTCACGTCGTCTGGCTATCAGTTCTCTCTCCATCCAGACGAAAAAAAAATATAAATATTGTGTGTATCCTTAGGATGTATGCTCTCCAAATCTATATGTTTCCCTTAGCAATTGAGAGCAGCAGAGCCTGCCGACTCAACCCCTGGTAAATGTGAGGGAATGCACACCAACTCTGTCAGGTCATCAAATTGTGGAATAAAATTCCGAGAAAAAATCCTGAGCCTCGTGCATAGTCCCAGATGATTTCTCCCTGAGTAGCCGGGTTAAATCGGATGGTATTCCCATCAGCACACAAGATATGGGTTGGATCGCCTTGAATCGGCAGGGATCAAACAGGTGCAAATGATGGCAAGTTGGCGTCTCGCAACACGTTTTCCGGACTCAGAACGTCTGCGTTCGTCTAACTAATAGGTAGAAATATGTAGTAAACGTATGAATGGATGCAATGATCGAAGGGATTTCCTGAATTCCCACCCCTTTACTACAAACACATGCATTTCACCACGAATTCAGCCGGTTCGGACACTTACAGTTGGAAAAGTCAAAATCCCTTCGACCATTGCATCCATTCATACATTTGAGACATATTTCTACCTATGAGTTAGATGAACGCAGACGTCCTGAGTCCGGAAAACGTGTTGGCAACATTGGGTCACTCAAGAGGGCCGGCAATCCGGCAACTAATGCGTGGGAACGGATTGATGGCCCGATGCATTGCCCACCAGGATCAAGCAGGCACACGTGATCCGAGTCGTGATGCGCCCATCGGGAGCTATCGGGCTGCCCCCCGCTGCAAAGCTCGATTTTCACTGCTCAGATTGTGGTAAGGATTATGGATATTGAGAGTACATACTCAGCTAATACCGACCCGGTGGTGGATGGTCCGCGTCTGCCTACTATACGTGTCCTACCCTCTTGCTAGGATGCAGAACTCTCCCGTTCGATTCGGGGCTGGGTCATGCGCTGAAGGAATTGTTTTTTTTTTTCTCCGTCTCAACCACATTCCGCCGGTCATACTGAGCATGCCTGAGAGGTCGAGGTTATTTCAAGCTTTTCATCGACCCGGTGGGGGATGGTCCGCATCTGCTCGCTTGTAGGACCAGATATTTTCAGCAGAGAATGCAAGAATGCTCATTCGATTCAGGGCTGGGTTTTGGGGTTCATTTCGTAGCATTTTTTCGATCTCGATGGATGGATCAGACGTATTATTCGATAGCCACGACGCTAAAGACACCAAGGTGCGAAACCTGCACCGCCCCGGTGGCGGATGGTCCGCTTCTGCCCGCCTTTACAGACAGGCCTTGCTGGGGATGCAGAACATCGCGTTTGATTCGGGGCTGGGTCATGGTGGGATAATCCAGGGACTTTAGGGAGTTATAATGAGGATTTCCCAGACACCAAATTGCTTTCAAGACTGGCACCGACCCGGTGGCGGATGGTCTGCCCGACTTTGTAAATCATTGACCCCGTTTGATTCGGGCCTGGGTCATAGAATCTGGGATTTGTTCTATCCAGTGTGTTGCGTGCAGCGAGTTGAATCTAACCACCAGGTGTGTAGATTTCCCTACATGATTCATACACATTTAATACCTTCCTTCGTATTTTCCTCCTGCCGTGGATGGCCCTCCATCTTCGTTGTTCTTCCGGGTGTGTCCAAAAATCCAAACCTGAGGCCTTCACTATTCGCGAGGCTAGGTATGAGTGTGCAAGGTCACTCAGATACCGACCCTGTGGTGGATGGTCCGCGTCTGTGGGATGTAGTGGATGATACATGGTACAGCAGAAGACGTCCGTTCGATTCGGGCCTGGGTCATAACAGGTGTTGTAGTGGATTTTTTTCTTCTCATTCAACCAGCTCTTAAAATGGGGATGTGAGTCTCTGGCATCTGGCGCTATAGGTCCGTGAAACCCAATGGTTGAACTGTTGCGGGATATACCAGAGCGTAAATTATTGGCTGAACTTTCAGCACATCAAACGTGGGGTCCTCCCGGATTTGATGAACACAAGCGCTGCCCCGGATCAGATCTAACAAGGGCTTGATCCGGTTATGTGCTTTCAGCGGACAACAAAAGAGGTCATATTGAAATGGGCGTCTCGCCAAAACCGGCATGTTACACTTGCTTCCGTGCACCACCGCCCCAAATTATAAATAAGGACAAAAAGCCCAATCGAACTCTTTCTCCATGTCGACCTACGCTCCGCGTCTGATCGACAAGCTTGCTGCCGGAGAGGTCCATTGGCGTAATCATCAGCCATGACTCAGTGAATATGGCTACATACTGCGACCCCATTATCAGCTCGATTGGATCCCATCGTGGTCCGTGGATGCGCGACAAGAGCAAGCCACATTCTCAGCCCAAGCCCCACTAGATCTTCTCTTGTACTAGTCTGACCGCATATATTGCGGTACGGGCAGGTTATCGACGGGACTCGCGTCGCGGATGGCAATTTTGTCATCCTCAAACGCATCCTTAAAAGCGTTCATCCCGAAGAAGCCAGGATTGTTTGAATCTTTATCGTCCGAAGAGCTGCGATCAGACCCACGAAGTCACTGTATCCCTCTTCTAGGATCGTACACCCACCGGACGCCGACGACGAGGTCATATTTATAATACGACTCATGAGGAGTTACGACAGCCCACGGTTCGACACCTACGGCGAAGCGGTGAAGTTTTGTCGGCAGCAATTTGAGGTAGGCTGCATCATCGCTTCTATTTTCTACAGCCCCGCCACGAGTACCCGCGCCAACGGAAATATGCGGCAGCAAGAGTCCTTCCATCCGTCGTTGCGTTTTTGGCTGACTACGGTATGGAGTCGAAGGTCGGCCCCCACAATTTTATTCCTTCGGATCAAGACGGACGCACTGTTCACGAGCATTTTTGCGTCGGAGAGGGCCAAAGCCCAACTTCTTGCTGACCTGCCACCGCTTGGTTTATCTGCTTTCCAGGCTAGCATGATGTGGGTCATTTTCAAATGGGTTTGAGTATTAGATTTCATGTTTTACGTGGATCGAATCGTTTCGGCCTTCGCACAGAAGACAGAAGCGTAGGGCATTCACTCGATGATTATCGCAGCTATAACTCTTTGGTTTAAATCATTTTCAATCCCCCTCGTTTTGTAACTCAAACTATTAGAATCAGTTCCAATTTCAGACTGAGTTTTTTGTAGTTCACCAGTTGGCGTTTGAGTACAACCTCGGCTGTGCCCAAATTTGGCAATCTTAGGTGTAATTTGGTCGAAATAGAACTTATGCATTGGGCTTCAATCATCGGTGCTAAATTCAGGGGATCATTTGATGAGTCAATGAATGTCCAAGCTCCCACGTACATTGGGGATGAACGGATCGGGCCACGGTGTTAAGAGTTTGACCGTCTGTCCACTGCTATCTGCACCAACTTCGGAGTAAAGTTTATTTTGGGTATCTGAGACTGTTACTAATGGCTACTCAACTCCTAATGGGCCTCGGGGATAAAAGGAGCTGTCGAACAGCACAGTTGACAGCGTACATTGAGGATACTATCTGCACCAATTTCGGAGTAAAAATTAGTTTGGGTATCTGAGGCTGTTACCAATGATAACAGCACAGTTGACAGCATACATTGAGGAGTGCTATCTGCGCCAACTTCGGAGTAAAAATTAGTCTGGGTATCTGTTACCAATGATTACTCAACTTCGGATGGGCCTCGGGTATAAAAGGAGCTGTCTAACAGCATGATTGAACTCTGTGCCCATCAGCCCAAATGCCTCCTCAGCCCATTGCGACCGAAATCCGATTAAACAACATTCTAAAATGTTTCACTATAGCAGTGGATACCTTGGAGGTCCTTGCTAAGACCTTCAAGAGCCCATTCTTGGAGCCTATCTCCAACACTGCCAAGTCTCTGTTAACTGCTGTGCAGGTTACATTTCTACTATAGATCATACAATCTGTCTCACTTTTGCCAGACTGTCAAGCAAAACAAGAGTGATTGTACTCAATTGTTGGAGCAAACCTATGGGTTGCTCTATGCAATTGTTTCTCTCCATATGAAACCGGAGACTGGTCTAGATTTGACACCGAGCATGCTGAATGATCTCGGAAAATTCACAGAGTATGTCTCTTCCTGGAAATAAATTGTTTCTGATTGAATTTCTGCAGCACACTCTACAAGGTCCATACATTCGTAGAAGCCCAACAGGATAAAAGCAAGATCAGGCACTTTTTCCGTCAGGGAGAAATGAGCAAACTATTTAAGGATTGTAACATGAGTTTGCAAGAGACACTAGATCTGTTCAAGGTGAAGTGGTTTGGTGTATGGTTCATGCCGGGACTGAACCAACAATAATAACACAGGTTCATAACATGAATTTCCTCAATGAGATTGGGGATATGGAGAAGTTTGCTGAAGACAGACACCAAGAAGTTCTGGAGTTGATTGATGCCTTGTCTGATGGGACCTCTTCGGACAAGGGGTCGTTGGTGGGTGGACCTTGTATTCTGGGTGTAGTGAGAAGTAACATTTGTAAAGACAGCCCACGGTTCGACACCTACGGCGAAGCGGTGAAGTTTTGTCGGCAGCAATTTGAGGTAGGCTGCATCATCGCTTCTATTTTCTACAGCCCCGCCACGAGTACCCGCGCCAACGGAAATATGCGGCAGCAAGAGTCCTTCCATCCGTCGTTGCGTTTTTGATCTGAACCAAAAATCTTCCATGGGCGAGAAGCTGAACTTGCGGACATTCTCAAAGTGTTCATGCAGGAGACACCTAGAATAGCAATTTTGGGTGCAGGCGGAATGGGAAAGACAAGTCTTTCAAGAGCTGTTTTGCATCATTCAACAGTCACTGGGAAATATGGACAGCATCGTTTCTTTGTTCCTTGCGACACTGCATCAAGTAAAGATGAACTGGTTATCCTCATTGGGGCGCATTTGGGACTGAAGCCAAAGAAGAATCTGGCCAAAGTGATTTTGCATCACTTTACGACCAATCCGGCGTGCCTGTTGATCCTGGATAACTTGGAGACGCTCTGGGAGCCTATGGAGATCCGTCGAGACATTGAAGAACTTTTGTCTCTGCTTACAGATGTAAAACACCTTGGGTTGATTGTGAGTGCTAATATCCTTACTGAAGTAGTATAACTGACACAATGCTAGATCACAATGCGCGGGGCAGAAAGACCAGCCTCAGTGCACTGGACTCGGCCTTTCCTTCCAGTGTTGAAACCATTGACACAGGATGCTGCCCGACAGACTTTCATTGACATTGCAGATAATTTTCACGACAGTGATGACATGGACAAAGTTCTTCTCCTGACTGACAACATGCCACTTGCAATTGATCTCATTGCCCATTTGGTTGAATCTGAGGGTTGCCTCAATGTCTTGGCCCGTTGGGAGGAAGAAAAAACCTCAGTGATCTCGGATGGCTATGACAAGCGGTCAAATCTCGATCTATCCATTTCAATGTCTCTCTCCAGCCCCCGACTCACATCTGTGCCTCATTGCCAGGATCTTTTGAGCCTCCTCTCAATGCTCCCAGATGGCCTTTCAGATATAGAGCTGGTCCAAAGTAAGCTTCCAATCAAAGACATTCTGAGCTGTAAATCAGCCCTACTTTCCACCTCACTGGCCTATAGTGATGACCAGAGACGGTTCAAGGTCTTGGTACCCATTCGGGAATACATGGCAAGATATTACCCCCCCATGGATTATCTTGCCCAGGCCCTTCTCAATTACTTTCATCAGCTTTTGGAATTTCAGTACAAATATTATGGGACTGTCTCAGCTTCTGAGATGACTCTACGAATCACATCAAATTTCTCAAATATCCAGGGCCTACTCTTCAGCAGGCTCCAGCACCAGAATCCTGCAGCAGTTGATGTAGTCTCCTGTGTCATATATCTCAATGCTTTCACCAGACTTGCTGGGCATGGCCGGACTCCCTTGATGGACCACATTGGTCACGCTCAACCTCTCCCAAGTGGGCTAGAGGTCTTTTTGATTACAGAGATTCTCGGTTCTTGGCAATATTATCCAATTCTGAATCCAGAGGCACTGGTTGACAAAGCAATAAAGCAATTGCCATACTGTGATGAGTCAGATGTCAAATGTAAGTCCGCAAATAATATTCCTTCATTCTGAGTTAAAACAGGCCCAACAGGTAAATTCTACAATGTGTTAGGAGCCTATTATCAACACCACCATAATGATATTTCCACAGCTACATATTACTTTCAGACTGGACTCTCATTGGCAATTTCAACTGGGAACACCAGGAGACAGGGTCAATTGGCAGCCGGTTTAGCATATATCAAGTGGCAGATCGGTGATCCTGCTGCAGGCCAAATGTATGCGTCCGAGGCAGAGAGACTAGCCAAGATTTCTACAGATTTATATAATGAAGCATGGGCACTATATATTGAGGCACACTGTTGGCGTGCCTATGGAAGCTACAAACATGCAGCCTTTCTCTGCCACAGAGCAAGAGATCTCCTAGCTCATTGTGGGATGTCTGGTGGTACCTTGGACTCTGACATTATGAACGAGCAGGGAGAAACCCACAAATCAAAGTCAGAATATAGGGAGGCCCGAAATATCCTGACAAAAGTTCTTCATGGACGTCCTATTGAGATTCTCCCACTAGAACATGCCTTCACTTTGCTCAATATAGCGGAACTTGATGTGCTCCTTGGTGCACCAACAGAGGAAGTGCAACAGATTATTGATACAGTAAAATCAGTATTCAATTCCCTCGAATATTTCGTCTATGAAATGATGTGTGATGCTACCATGGGAGCCCTCCATCTGAGAGGAGGGAATCTACAGTCTGCAAAGTCACTTTTCCACAAGTGTCTGTCGTTATCTGGGAGAAGTCAAGCTGAGATAATAAATTATTGTCTGGAGAGACTTGGGGACAGAAGTCTCTGGGATTCCACAGATCAGTCCTGGACAATATTATATCTTGTTCATGCCTCCAAGTCGCAGCAAAGGCTAGATGTTCACAAGGCTCTCCAATTCCTCGGGGATATTTTCCGCACTGAAGGTGACCAGGATACAGCAGTCAGTCTTCTGACTACTGCCTTGGAGGGATTCACACAGATGGATGTCCACCGCAGCCGAGGAGAGTGTATGCTCGTGCTCGGATACATCTCAAAGGAAAATGGGGACCTTTTGAAGGCAGCGGAGCTTTGGAGAGCTGCAAGGCCTCTGTTTGAACGGTCATCTCAAGTCAAAAAAGTTGAACTGATTGATGAAGAACTTCTCAGCATCTCGGGAGACGTGCTGGGAGATCATACAAGGAGCTTGGCACTTCTCTCAGAGACCCATGCGCCCAGTGCAGCCATTGTAATGACAGCTGCAGGGCTGGTTGAAGAAATTAGAGAGACCGGTCTGGGTGAGAAGAAAGAACTTGTTCCAGTCTGAGGTGATTCAGAGCATTCATTTTATGGTTGAGATGTTCCGTTAATCTCACCTCACCTTCTCGTTTCAATATGTGACTTAGTGTTCATTTTATGGCGTCAAGTATATACCCCTACTTTGTCTTCACTCAATCTCTGTTTACTCTGCCTTCCTTTGTTTCTCTACTTATGGTATCACGTGTCTCCTTACTCGTCCCGTGTTGTTTCAATTTTTTGTCTACTGTTCATGTTATGGTGTCAAGTATATACCCTTACTTAGTTGTTGTCGCTCACTTGTCCCTCATGCTTGTTTACTATCTTGTCTTCCTTTTTTTTCGATCCTTTGTTTAGTATTTATAGGGTCCAGTGTCCGGTATATACAGTATTATCTTTGAATTCACGTGTTTCAAAAAGAGGCCTAGATTTTCAAGTACCCACTCGACTCAAAGTCAATTCTTCCCAGCGATCAACACATTTGATTTTCAGGCAAGCCTCGGAGTAGTGTTCGAATTTTAAACACTCCACCTGTCCGGCTTGGATGCTTTGCAATGCAGTTCGACTTGAAAGTGCCTGTAACATATCTTGTCACATGATGCACCCACTAGAAGCTCTGGGTGAAGGCCATGGGGCGGATATTGCAGAGTCAGCAATATTCCTGGCGAGTAAATGAAGCCTGAATATACAAGCTTGAAGGGAAGAACTTCCAGGGCCGCCGCCGTGGGAGTGACTCGGAGATATGTGCAACGAGATTGATGCAGTTATATAATTCCATCATTTTCTTATTTTGCCCGGACTGACTGTTTCTGTATCATGTCAACATGTTTGACTAGCCTACACAGCTCTTTACAAATCGACTCGATCTAAACAAGACACCAAATTTTTCAATCGGACCCATTCGATAATAAACCACATCATGGTGGCCTGGAAAACGGATAAACCAAGTGGCGCAAGGTCAGCAAGGCGCTGGGCTTTGGCCCTCTCCGACGTGAGGATATTCGGGCCAGGAGAAAATGCCGGGCCTACCACGCACTGACGCAGCAGTATGGATAACCACCACACTTTATGTTCAGCTGACCGGGCAGAAACAAAAAGAAGATTGCCCGCCAATGTAAGACTTCGCCCCGAATCGAACGGGGTCTTCTGCATCCCAAATATGAGTCTAAACCACAAATGCAAATGCGAGGAGACGCGGACCGGTCGGTGTTAGAGTTGAAAATGCCTTGGTTTCCTGCGGTTCAAATGATCAGTGAAGGGCCTTGGAAATTGGAATGCCCCTGGGACAGATATACAAAACAGTCCGCCTTCAATTTTCATGACCTGCCCCGAATCGAACGGGCTTACTCTGCTGCACTTTATACTCACAGTCCTTATCATGCGCAGATGGGAACCCTCCGATACCGGGTCAATATAAGGCTTGAGGGTAACTTGGTGCACTGGGAATCCTCAGTATAACCGGCGGAATGTGGTTGAGACGAAAAATAAAAAGGCACCAGCCAATTCCACATGACCCGAGTCCGAATCGAACGGGCTATTTCTGCATCCATAACAGAAAACCTCCTGAAGGCGATCAGACGCGAACCATCCGCCACCGGGTCGATACTAGTGTGGAGGTCCCTTGGTGTCGTGTGCGTACATAATTCAAAATGACATCGATACCACACCTTATGCTCAGCTGGCTGGACAGAGACAAAAAGAAATCGCCAACCAAATTCTACATGATCCAGCCCCGAATCGAACGGGGTGATTCTGCATCCTAATCAGGCTTTTCACAGAAGGCGGGCAGACGCGGACTATCCGCAACCGGGTCGGTATTTGAGTGAAATTGCACACACACATACCTAGCCTCAGCCCGCACAGTAAACGCCTTAGAAGATTTCGATTCTTGGAAGCACAGCGCTCACGGATTCCCGCACCTGGAACTTGTATTCAGCTTCCTACACCGGATCCACTGATCAAAAATTCCGGAGTCGGATATACTTCAAGTGACCCAGACCTGAATCGAACAGGTATATTCTGCTGCAGACTGCTTATATATCTATCATACGCAGACACGGACCATCTGCTACCGGGTCGGTGCTGGTCTTGAAAGTCCCTTGATGTCGTGTGAGTCTTGGCGGTCACAAGAAAAATGAAACGTTCTCTGTGAAATGTAGTACATACAGACGGAGATAGAGGTGAAAAATCAAACTTTAAAATTGTGAGGTCTGAACAACGGGATAGGACAGCGCTCAGAGGGAGGGAACGTACGAGTGGAGTATTGGGCAGTACCTGTGGATTAATCATCGCGCTCCCTCGGTTAGGTTCAGTTCGCCGAGAGTTTCCGGGTGGGCGCTTGATCCACCTGATCGACCTGCGCCCGAGAATGTAAACCCTGTTCTCGACGACGCGATAGTCGCCGACGCTGGGCGGGGGACTTGGCGCGGAAACGTCGGTCGTCGCATTTAATCTTAAGATGCAAGCATACTAACGCCAGGACAGAAAATCCTGTACACCTACGCCATCCCGGTGGACGCCCTCGTCGCCAGACGCAGCAACATCACCATCAGCGTCGCGTCGGGCACCTCAGGCGACACCTTTTTATACGTCGCCGCCATTCCTTCAGCCGTGGGACCTCACGCTGCCGTTTTGGGCTGTGTGCAGGTCGTCGAACCTCATCTTTAACGCGGTCTGGTTGTTCTACGGGTATACGCGGAAACAATTGGGGAATTTGATGTGTACTTGGATACTTGGATACTTGGATACCCGCACCCGGTTTGCTAAAATAATGGTTCAAGTCGAGGAGGCGGATATTTTACAGTGAGTTTGGCATGAAGCAAGTTAAGACGCTCGTCACATGAAGGCAGGATTGACTTGTGACACCAAATCACTATTTCACGAATTCTCCGCCTTCAGATACACCAAACTAGTATCAGGTAGTAAAGCCCAGGTCCAGATGCTCGTGGTTGGCGTCGCATCAAAAGTCTCCTCCCCCAAATATCTCCGCCACACAGAAAAAAATGATAATAATAATGAGAACGCTGGAAGCGGGGTCAGCGAGAATACGAGAATAAACCGGACAAAAAAGACGCACAATGGTCGAAGGATTGTTGTTGAGCCGCGCCGCTCAAGCGATTACACAGCTGCCGCTGGACCCCGTCCCGCCGTCCTCGTTCATGGGCGGGAGGGTGGTGTCCTCCTTACAGACGACGCAGCTCCCGCTGGAGCCGGTGCCGCCGTCTTCGTTGGTGGGAGGGAGGACGACCTCCTCGGATTTGGTGGGTACGGTCTTGGTGAAAGCGTCCATGGTTAATGAGGATGAGGAGTGCGAGTGAAGAGAGTTTATCGAGGGAGAAACTGAGGGATGAGATGAAGTGTGGGGAGGCTTTTATAACTTTTGGCCGGAGCCTCGACGTCTTGTTCTCTCCTGATTCGGACGAGGTTCGATCTATGATCGGTCTCAAAGTGTCGGATTCATTATAATATCGACCCTTCCTTGCTTTATTCAGATACAAGGGCGACCGATCAATTGAGAACAAATGCACTGGTGGCCACTTTGAATTGATTGAAGCGTCGATCGGGGTGAGACAGAGTAGAAAGCGTGCATGTTGGTTGGTGCCTTGAATCCAGGATCGGCAGTACAATGCCTTTTTAGGTGCTGGGGGGTAGAGGGGTTTCAACATATCGATCACACAATGATCACACAAAAGAGCTTTGATCGAGAGCGAGACCGCATTCGGTCACCAGCTCCGTTTGGAAAATTAACTGTCGCCCGACGTTTGGTCAAGCGATGCTTAGATATTGATAGTAATACATGGTGACGATACAAGACGTTACCTTGTCCGATTAATTAATTTTGGGAGATGTGGCTGAGATAGAGGTGAGCAGATTGAACGGAATACACAATTGACCCAGCCCCGAATCGAACGGGGATTTCCCATGCAAAGGCAGGCGGACGCGGACCATACGCCACCGGGTCGGTGCTAGTCTTGAAAGTAACTTGATCATGTCCTGCGAGTCTTGGCGGTCGGGAGGAAAACTGGACGTTCTCTGAACTCTGAGTCAGAACCGTTGGGAAGTGCGAAATGTAGCAGAAACGGGGATGAAGGCAAAAAAACAAACTTACTTTGAAATTGTGAAGGTGAGAGCAACTCAATGGGACAGCCCTCGGAAGGAGACCACGTACAAATTACCTGCGGTTGATTATGCATCGTGTTCGGATGCGATGCTGGATAGTGCCGGGGCGGCCCGATAGGCGCATCGATCACGTCAGCTCGCTTAGCTTTATCCACCTGCGCCCGAGATGACTCACTGCAAATGCAAGAACCGTGGCCTCGACGATGCGATAGTCAACTCAGGACTGGGAGAGGAGGCAAGGCTGGAATTGGACAGGTGCGTCGAGACCCCTTCGAATTCCACCAAGTACATATGGAATTTTCCGCTAAAACCAAGTCTCCACAGTCTGGCAGCAGAATACAGCTCGCACAAGTACTGCTGTATCTGGATTGCTCAAACACCTAACTCCTCCGCGTTAGGGTTACTCCCCGCGAATCGAGGAGCCTAAGCGTCGACGGCTCCGTGCGGATCCACATGACTCGGAATCCGCTATTTAAGCCGCCTCGTCGCCGTGCGCTTCCCACCAACAATGTCCACTCCTCAAAGTCAGACGCAGGAAGCCAAGCCGACGCCCACACCCGCAGAGACCCTCGCGCGCCTCTCCGGCTACGGCCCCAGCTCCAGCGTCGCGCAACCGCAATACCGCCTCGACCTCGTCGCGCACTATCCCATCCGCGCCGGCGCGCGCGTCCTCGAGCTCGGCTGCGGGCAGGGCGATACGACCCTCGCGCTCGCGCTCGCCGTCGGTGAGGGCGGGCACGTCGATGCGGTCGACCCCGCGCGGCTTGATTATGGTGCGTCCTGCATTCCCTTCCTCCTCCCCTTCCTTGTACCTTGCCAATAAGCTGACGAGAGGCATAGGCTCGCCAAAAACACTCGGGGAAGCGCAGGCGACGATCAGCGCCGGCGCGCTCGGCGCGCGCATTGCGTGGGTGCAGGCCGAGCCGCTCGCGTTCCTCAGTGCAAACCCAGAGGCGCGCTGGGACGCCGTAGTGCTCGCGCACAGCCTCTGGTACTTCGCCTCCCCCGCGCTCATCCGCGAGACGCTGCAAGCGCTTGCAAAACACACACAGTGCGTGTGCATCGCGGAGTGGAGTCTCGACGCGAGCGCGGGCGGGGGCGGGGCAGGGACACACGTGCTGGCGGTGCTGGCGCAGGGCGCGCTCGAGTGCCGCAAGCCTGCCTCCGAATCCAACGTGCGCACTGTCGTGTCGCCTCTGCGCATCAAGGCGCTCGCGGCGGAGGCGGGGCTCGTGCTGAGAGAGGAAGCGCGCGTGGTGCCCGGCCCGGGCGTGTACGACGGGCGCTGGGAGACGGAGCACGCGCTCAGGGACCAGTTCACTGAGGAGGTGGAGAAGTATGTAAAGGATGAGAGGGAGAAGGGGGTGGTGTGGGCGATGCAGGATGCTGTGAGGGCGAGTTTCGAGAGCGGGGGCGGGATGAAGGGGGTGAGGACGATGGAGGGGTGGGTTGCTGTTTTTGAGAGCAACGGGAAATAGAGAATCAGGTGGATTATTCTCGGAAGTAAATTACCTGCTGAATATGAGTCTGCGAAGTCTGACTGGTCTCGTATACAGAATTTAATACGCACCAGGACGCAGACGATGCGTGGACGGAGGCAAAATACGGCATTCGGTGTATTATCCTTGGAATTGAATTACATGCCTACGAATATCATGACGAGCATCGTGTTCAGGATACAAATGTGATACTGACGCGCAGAAGACGTGCCAACCGACCGACTAGGCGCGACCTGAAACTAAATCACATAGGTGAACATCAAGGGAAAAGGTGGGACAGTATGTGTGAGTTGGATCAAGAGCTCTTGGGCCGAGACAGCGACGAGTCCGGGGGGCCAATACAACAAAGGACGGGGGGAAAGCGAATCACACAGGATAAGATACCACGATCTAAGCATAAAACCACTGCGCAGGATGGAGCGGGCTCAATGGCAATGTGGAGGCTGTCAGTGGCATCGTCGGTCGGGGGACGTATGGGCGGAAGAAATAGGCGCGAGGAGTAGGCTGAGCGAACGGCGGCGCGACGTGGTGATGGCGGCAGGCGCGTGGGTCATGCGGAGTGAATAATTGGGACAATTGAAGAAGGAAAGAATTTGGAGGCTGGAATTGGTCGTTGAGGCTTCATCCCGATGACGTGGGATGAGGATCGCGTCGCAATTCAGAATGCAGAATTCACAGACTTGCTCGATGTGTTTAGAAGCTCAAATGACGGGCCCGGCGTCCCAGCGTGCGCCACTTGTCCAACCAGGTGAGTAATATGCGACCAAGCAGAAGGACAAGACCAGAGCTTGATCAGAGCAACGTATATGGAGGTTCAGCGCTGGGCAAGAGGGCCTAAACTGTGAAGAACATACCCGGAGAATGAGGGAGACGTCGAGCGCGTAATAAGATTCCGCGCTGCTCAGCACCTCGTCCTCCGCATCCGGCCCGCGAGCATCGTGTAGTGGCCCGCGTCTGGATCGACCGCCTTTGTAACCGCGGCGGGGTGCATTCGGCATATTCCGGGGGCGCGTAATCCTGGGGGATCCACGCAGTGGATCGTCCGCGGGCATACTTGATTATCAAGAAAGGGAAGTGGGCACAATGCACCTGCAGTAGGCGACATTCCACACACAGTACCCGTGTCCGAGACATCCCGCGTGCGCGCAGATGGCAGGTGAGAGATCGTTGCTGCCCGGAAGTAACATCAGTGCGCGGAAGCACCATCCATACCACAACCCAGCCGCGTATCGCTCGGAGACACTGATTTGCAGAAAGGCAGCCAAGATCGCGAGTCCGCACACGCAGCCAACGATGAGCCCCTCGAGAGATCGACTACTGCGAGTAGATAGAGCTACAATAGAAAAAAAGTCGTCAGTGTGGAGCCAGGTGGCCACTGGCGGGAGGTGGGCGCAACGGCGCGGTTGTCGTGCTCGCATCAAGGTGGGTGTTTGTTGATCCGCAAGCGAAGTTCGAATCGTGATCACGGAGTTCGATCGTTCCCAGGATTCACCCCATTTTATTCGCTTATGCTGAAGCACTCACCTCAAGTAATTTCTGAACCTGATCGTCAATAACTCCGAGGTGTCCAATTCTTAGCAATGTGAGGTTCAAATAGTATTGTCTTCATAGGTGAAGAATGATCGCGCCGGGGACGATTCAGATTAATCGATTTTCACACAGATACACGAATCCATACTACCTACAACTGTACAATGTTCATTACTTGTGCATTACCGTCCATATTCACCAAGCCCTATGCGAAGATCGACAGCATAACATTGATGTCGCGGGGATCATTCATCTGCACAAGTGTCAACAGAAAGCAGGTGCAGACAATCGAGAGCTTACCCTCAGATCGGAATTAAGGCTGGAGAGGGCCTTCATATCGTCGGCGGTGAGGTCAAATGCCGCGCTGTTCAAGTTCTCGACCAGTAGATTTTCGTCGGTGGCCTTGGGGACTATAAAGCCATGAGCAGCGAAGATATGAATGAATCTCGGGATTCACATACCTACGGCGATGCCGCGTTGCGTGGACCAGCGCAGGAGTACCTGGGCCGAAGCTTAAGCAGTTCGTGAGTATGGTAGTCGATCAAAACGTTCAAGGACCAACTCTTGCTATGGCTTAACGCTATAGTGCAGACGACCTTGTGGGTGAACAGGCTCTGTGCTCCGCGGTCCATCGAGAGCTCTATGTAGCCCTGGGGTCCAAAAGACGAGTACCCAGTGACCGCGATCCCAACTTCCTGTGCGAGAGCGACCAAAGCCTCCTGATTCAGGTACGGGTGACGCTCAATCTGGAGAACCTGGGGCTTGATGCGGGCATAGCGGAGGATATCCAACAGCAGGACGCCTTGGCAGTTGCTGCGGCAAGGGTAAGTTTCAAATACAAGATGCGAGGACAAAATTACCTGATTCCAATGTTCTTTACTAGCCCCGCGTCTACGAGTTCCTCCATCGCCGCCCAGGTCTCTTGCATGGGGGTGTTCTGGAGGTGGACTTTTCCATCCACACCGAACCATTCAGGAGGGTAGCGCTCCGCCGGGTCGACGTATTTGAGGGCGATGGGGAAATGGATCAAGAAAAGGTCAAAATCTACGAAATAAAAGTCAATTCAACAATGCGGAGCATTGAGCGGCACTGTACAGTCGATTCCCCAGTTCGCCAGTTGCTTCTTCGCCAGAGTCTTGACATGCTTTTTTGCATGGAATGTGTTCCAAAGCTAAATATCATATAGTCGATCTAGCGTGTGCAAACGGAACACCTACCTTGGAAGTTATGACTAGAATAGAATAAGGGTTAAGAAAATAAATCGAGTTGACTGGAAGGGCCTAGTACTCACACAATTCTTCTCGTTTTACAAGTCCGTCGCTCAACGCGCGACGGACACCTTGGCCCAATTCCTCCTCGTTTCCATAATCACCTATTGAATGCAATTACTTTGAGGTTCGTAAGATCCCTCAAGACGCACACGCTCCGTCGAAGAGACGATAGCCCAAATTAATTCTGGGGTGTGATGAGATGGCGCATCGGGAATGATAGTTGAATTACGCGGTGTACACGGTCTGACGCGAAACATGTCAGTAGCCCGCGCGAGGACATGGCCACTACTCACATCCGCACAGACCGCTTTAGGAATCTGAGAATAGTCAGGTTGGATCCGCAGTACCACTCGCCACGCTTACCTTCCAAGTTCCCAAACTACGATGAAAGTCGTTGGAGTTGATCTTCGAGTACACTGTTGGGCGGCCTACCCAATAAGCGGCATCTGAGAAGTAAAGGCCTGGGTATGACGCGATCGAGAGTAATCGGAGCCGCGCACCTTTTGTCCAGTTCTTGGGAGCGCGATGGTAGACATGATCAGAGTGAGAAATCAGGAAGACGGGAAACAGTGAAGCCTTTGCCTGAGTTCCAGCATTAATACTCGGCATAAATACGGATGGACGTCCACCCCTTTATAGGCTTTGGCCTGGGCCTGGCTTCTACTGCCAGCGCCATCTTAAATTGGTCTGGCCTGGCTTTGGCCTGGGCCAAGGCCCAAGGCTTCTCCACCAACATTTGCGTTCATCCAGTGAATGTGGGTGGAAGCCCAAGCCATGTCAATCCGGGATCCGGGTCCAGGCAACGCCCATGAGAACTTCAGCTCGCATCTAAGTCGGGAGTAGAAGGTGCGGAAGCGGTAGCGAGGGCTAGCCCGGTCCATTACTGAATTGGGAAGAGATCGGAAACTTCCGAGATTGATGTGGATGAGATTCGAGGTTTGCTTCATTAACATTCTTTTCGTCGGCGACCTAGTGCCGACAGGGCATCCAGTAAAAAAAAAAATCCAGACTTCTACTCAAAAGATACCTTTCAGTTTACACATCTGTCCTCGAGGACTCGTCGTGCATGTCGCACGAATCGGCGGTTACAAAATCAATTTCACGACACAAATCGGAATATGTGAGATTCGCAGCGAGTACTTCTTCGTCCTTTATATTGTTGGCTTCTGCGCCTGATGAAAATGCGGCCCGAGTCCTTGTCGGTGGTCGCTTTTAATTCAATCATCTCCCCTTGGTCTGGACGCAGCTTGGACGTAGCTCAGCCGCACGCGTCCATGCGTCGCGTGCACTCCTGATGGCCTGTTCTGCATGAGAGCCCATCTCGTCATTGTTCATCCTGTCAAATGGGGGCAGTGAGCTCGGTCGCAATTTACTTGCAAGGCACATGATTCCCTACGGTCGCAACGTCATTCCTCCTTCTGTCATGGCTGGGGCCTTCATTTTTCAAGATGTCGCCCGTGGCGCGGAAGTCCCGTACCCGGTGCAATATATTTGTGTCGTTCGGAATCTAGATGTAATACTCCGCGCCAGGTCCGAGCGCCGGAAAGGATGTGTTGAGCCCAAATCTTCCAGGGAACAAAAGAATAAATGGCATTCGCACATCTATCCCCTTTTTTTCCCGCCCTCTGGGCTCGCTCCGGTTTTCCTTGTCACTTTTTCTGAAGACATTGCCTTTACAATATCATACAGTTGCAAGTAAATACATTTTACAAAATTCTACAGCGATTCAAGAGCGGGTCCGACGTCAGATTTTTAGAGCCTGGCGGCGTACACTACAGAGGCATCCCAATAGTCCACCCACGCCTCGACGTTCTCCTCGGAAATACTTCTAACATCGTGTACGGCAGAACTGAGTGCCAGAATCTTGCCTATGGAAAAGCTTATCCCTGGGAATTCTGCGTCGGTAGGCCCTGCAGATGAGTGGGCCAAGGAACGGAAGAAGTTGAGGAGTTTCAGTCCAGGCTAATTAATGAGTCAATAAAATGACCAAGGTCAAGGCGGGATGCTCACAATAGTTTCATTATCATAGCGACCGCTAGCTTTGCAAACCTGCAACTCCTTGAACCACTCGGGGAATCCCACGAGCTTCAGATTCTTGGAACCGTGCCTATCTTTCAAAAGCACATCCCGGAAGCAGTTCATGAGGAAATTCCAAGAAACCGGTCGGGGATGTACCAGATTGAGGACATTGGGCAGGCAATGAGAACCTTGGAGAGGAGCAAATGCCGCGTCCATCATGGCCTGTGCGACGGTTTCAAAGTCGATCCAGGACACAAGCTGAAAGAATGTGTCAGTCGCCAAGTCTAGATGTTGGTGCCAAAATACTTGCGCCATTAGCAAGCGGAAGACAACCAAGAGTTTTGCTCATTTCGACCATGATCGGTACCCAATTGCTGGTAGCCCATGCACCCATCGGTAGTGAGCCGCAGACCTGGCCGAGTCGGAAGCATATTACGTTCACACCACTCTGGGCTAGAATCTGGCAGATCTGGTCAGAAGAATGTATAAATCAATGCGGATAGAGGACCTGTTCCGCGACATATTTGCTTTGTCCATATCCACCCACTGCAAACCTTGTATCGTCCAAGATAGTCTCCGGGCAAGGGCCACGGCGAGGATCCCACGCCTGTGCCGTCGCAATTGAGGAAGTAAACAGAAATATCGGACTATGCGGGCTCGACAGCGCAAGGTCAATGAGGTGGCGTGTTCCTAGAATATAGGGCTCAAATGCAGCAACCCCCATGTTGAAATTCAGCCTCCAGGCATTGTGCATGATCAGCGTTACTGAATTGACTATCTGGGGGTGGAACTGGGTCAGCGGAACGAAACCAGGCAAAGAATCGGGGAGCCCACCTCGATATAAAGATCTTGCTTCAAACCGAGGTTCTTGTCCTGGATTTGGCCCTCGATAAAAATGAGCTTCAGGGAAGTCAAGAGCAGTGTATCGAGGCCCCTCTGCTTGAAAATCTGCGAGTGCCGATCGGCAAGGCTCCGACTCAGAGGTCGATCGAAGGCGTATATTTTGAGCACTCTGTCGTCCTTCAACAGTGACGCAAGGATCTGAGCCCCCAGGTTCCCAGCTGATCCGGTCAAGAGAACTACCGCCGGCCCGCGAGCGCGAGGCACGAAATCCCCCATGGGTGCAAGCTCCGGAGTAGATGTATACTTGGCGATCAGATTTTCCATCTGAATTTGTTCATCTGTATCACTATTTTGCGTCAAAATCCAACGCGTGCGGGAATGCAAAATCCGAACTCACTGAGGGTTTCCCATGGACATATTCTCCGTGGGTCCCGGTGTAACAATTTCGCTGGATTCAGGATACATATGGATGTGGAATGGCACCGAGGGATTCGTCTCGGACTTGCGAGTAACAACATCTGGGATGATCATGGAGGTAATGCTCGAAGACGTCAAGCATATGGGGAAGTGCTTGCAATATATATACTCGGCGTGCGTGACGCTCATGATCAAGGCCTGGAAGCCCCGGATTGGGCCCGCGGCCTTCCCAAGCCGAAGTTCAGGCCTGGGCCTTGGATATATTTAAAAGAAACCGAGTGTCGCATGAGTTTGGGGGGCAGTAAGTCTCCTTGCTGTGGGAGATAGGCGCGCTCCGAGCCTTGGACCGAGCCTTGGGCCTCGCCATAGACCTCGGGCCCAGGCCCTTGAATGACGCTGGACGAAGCAGGGCCCAGGATTGGGGCGGCTATCACTGGGTTCGTCAGTGCCTGAATCGATTGTGTTTCTGAAGCCGCTTGCGGACGATACCACCGACAAAATAAAACCAGAGGTGAAGCGAACCGAATTTAAACCTATCACGCATCTCGAGAATTTACAAAATCCAGTCCGGATGGCGGGCAGTGATGGATTGCGCAAGTATCAGTCCTCTCCGCGCGCAAAGCACACCCTGCCGCCCCAGCTCGGCGCAAGCTTGAAGCACGTTCGGTGCAGCCATCTGCCTCGAAGGTGTCGCCTGACGAGGTTCCGGACGGGCTTACTCTGCTGCACTCTACACCCACATCCCTTATCCTGCGCAGATGCGAACCATCCGCTACCGGATCAATAGAAGGCTTGAAATTTACAGTAACTTGGTGCACTGGGCATCGTGGTTGAGACGAAAATAAACGAAAATGCACCGGCCAATTCCGCATGACCCGGGTCCGATAGACTCGTTAGTTTCAAGTCGACGGGGGGAGGTACTTTATAGTGAGTTTGGCATGAAGCAGGTTAATACGTTCGTCACATGAAGGCAAGATTGACTTGTAACACCACAAATCATTATTTCACGAATTCTCCGCCTTCAGATACACCAAACTAGTACAAGGTAGCAGAGTCCAGGTCCAGATGCTCGTGGTTGGCGTCGCATCAAAAGTCTCCTTCCCCAAATATCTCCGCCACACAGAAAAAAATGATAATAATAATGAGAACGCTGGAAGCGGGGTCAGCGAGAATATGAGAATAAACCGGACAAAAAAGACGCACAATGGTCGAAGGGTTATTGTTGAGCGCGCCGCTCAAGCGATGACACAGCTGCCGCTGGACCCCGTCCCGCCGTCCTCGTTCATCGGCGGGAGGGCGGTGTCCTCCTTGCAGACGACGCAGCTCCCGCTGGAGCCGGTGCCGCCGTCTTCGTTGGTGGGAGGGAGGACGACCTCCTCGGATTTGGTGGGTACGGTCTTGGTGAAAGCGTCCATGGTTAATGAGGATGAGGAGTGCGAGTGAAGAGAGTTTATCGAGGGAGAAACTGAAGGATGAGATGAAGTGTGGGGAGGCTTTTATAACTTTTGGCCGGAGCCTCGACGTTTTGTTCTCTCCTGATTCGGACGAGGTTCGATCGATGATCGGTCTCAGCGTTGGATTCATAATATCGACCCTTTATTGCTTTATTCAGATGCAAGGGCGACCGATCAATTGAGAACAAATGCACTGGTGGCTACTTTGAATTGATTGAAGCGTCGATCGGGGTGAGACAGAGTAGGCAGCGTGCATTTTGGTGGGTGCCTTGAATCCAGGATCGGCAGTACAATGCTTTTTTTAGGCACAGGGCGGTAGAGGGGTTTCAACACAATGATCACACAAAAGAGCTTTGATCGAGAGCGAGACCGCATTCGGTCGCCAGCTCCGCTTGGAAAATTAACTGTCGCCCCGCCTTTGCTCAAGTGACGCTTAGATGCTAGTACATGGTCCGGAGATCTACCTTGTCCGATTAATTAATTGAGGAAATGTCGTAGGGACCGAAATAAAAACGCCACCCTGAACTTTCAAATTCATAGCTACGTTGGCTTCCCGCTAACGATTAAACGTACTCTAGGAGTCTTGCGACAAATGGCGGAGACGAGGATAAAAAATTCCCACAACCAAATTCTACGGGACCCAGGCCCGAATCGAACGGGCTATGTCTGCATCCTTATAAACTCTTCAAACAAGGCGAGCAGACGCGGCCATCCGCCACCGGGTCGGTGCTAGTCTTGAAAGGACCTTGATGTCCTGTGAGTCTTGGCGGTCGAGAGGAAAACTAGACGTTCTCTGAACCGTCGCAAAATTTCCCTGGAAGTTGGGAGCGCCCCGCGGCCCCCGCCAAGACCCAGGGAAGCGTAAGGTAATTTCCACACTAATACCGACCGGTAGCGGATGGTCCGCGTCTGCTCGCTTTATTTGCAAATTTGTGACGCATGCAGAAATAGCCCGTTTGATTCGGGGCTGGCGCATTCGCTCGTTCCTTTCTTTTTTTACTCGCATCTCAACCACACTTCGCCTCTCATTCTGAGAATGTGTAAGATAGCATCGACCGTGGCGGAAGGTCCGCGTCTGCTCGCATTTGCATGTGTGGTTGAGACTCATAATTTAGGATGCAGAACGCCCGTTCGATTCGGGGCTGGGTCATTATGTGAGCTGGTTTATTCTCTTTACGTCTGTCTTGAGTGCATTTTCGCCTATTATTCCGAATACGACGCGCGATCCCAAGTGCAAACCGATAGGGTGGCTAAATCATGGACGACGCCTACTGTGGCGGCGGCGACACTAACGAAGGCCTCGGCAGCACTGTCATTCTCATCTCGACCGCTGCCCAAAAGAAAATGGCAGCGGCGATCTTCATGGGTGACCCACACCACATCCCTGGCCTCTCTTGCAACGTCGGCACCTTCCAGGCCTCCGGTGTACGTCTTCCCTCCCGCATTGACCAGCCCCAAGTTTACTGAATGATCCAACAGACCGCGCCCCGCCCTGCAGGCTTCCAGTGCCCGTTCACGGCCAATATCAAGTCCTACTGCGATGCGGCAGACTCGTTCTGCTGCACCGGCTCCGACGCCGCTACGCACCAAGGCTACGCCGTCGAGTACGGCTCAGTTGCGCTCACATTTGTGAAGGCCAAGGTGGACGCGGTGTCGGCTAATCCGCACAAGCAGCCTGGCGTTGGGGCAGACGAGCGTTAAAAACAGTATTAAGTGTATTATCGTTGGAATTAAAATATGTCCTGAACATAACATCGCCCTACGACGATTCCTGACTGAATTAGAATGAGCATCGCGTCTCGGAGTCAAAATGTAATGGATGACACGCACAAGCAGCCCGCCGCCCCCGTCGCGTCCGCGAGACACACCCCTGCCGTCTCCGTCTTTGTTATCTATCCAGCTCTTCGTCAGCCTCGGCACGGGAGAGAGAGATAGAGAGAAAACACACCCCATTTACTAGTCCATTCGCCGGCTCGGTGCACCCCAGCAACGTCGTTCCTGCGCTCACTAGCGCGGACGTCGGGACGTCTTTCGTGTCCGTGAATATGCAGCCTGGATTTAAGATAAATATAACATCCACTATATAGGTGTGCCGAGACGTACAGCTACCGTTGCAGAACGGCTTGAACACGGGGGCGGCGCCCGCGGAGGCGACGTTCGTCCAGTCCGGACCTGTAGCAGGCGCGTTCTCGAGGAGCGATTGGCAGTCGGAGGCCCTGCATAACAGCATGAAGGTAAGCTTGAGATCAATGAAACAGATGGGAGTGACGCACGGCGCTGCGCGGTGCGTAAAGCACCGAGTATCTCCGACGTCCAGGCGCCGGAGGAGCGGGTGGGGCTCGTTGATTGGGCGGGCGGAGACGAGGCCCAGGGAGGCCGCTGCGGCCGCGAGGAGGATTGAAGTTCGCAAGGAGAAGAGCATGAAGCTGGAGAGAAGTTGAAGGAGAAAGGGCTTGAAAGGGGAAGAAAAGCGAAGGAGGGTGAAAAGGCGAAAAGAGCTGAATAAAAAAAGCGGTAAAAAAAAGCGAGGGAGTTGAAGGAAATGAAGGAAGGAAAGAAAGAAAGGACTCCCGGAACGCCCAAGAGCAACCTATATATACAGCGTCCGCAGCAGCACGGGCGACAAGGGCATGACATCTATGGCATTGGCGTGAATCATGATAACTGTTGGTAACCGCGGGACGGGGTAAGATTGAGCGCTGTTTGATTTCCAATGGCGCTGTCGCAACCGCCGCGTCGCGTCACAGTCACGTGGCGTGATCGCCGCGTGTGCCGAGCGTTGAACGCGACGGTCAAACCCATCTGCTTCGTGTTGACGTGCACAGGCTAGCGTGCGTGCGCGGGTTGCATTTTATAAGCGCGTAAGATTCTGCAGATATTCGTCACGCATTTGCCCTGGGGACTCGGGAGCTGCTGGTCTCTGGGGGATGCCAACTGAGAAATTCATTCTACAGCTCCTTCATGCTGCCAGGTACAGGGGTAAGTCCCAGGGCAGTTTCAAGATTAGAACCCACCCGGGGCCGCATGGTCCGCCTCTGCTCGCCTTTCAATGAAGTTCAGATGCCAAGCAGAATACCCCGTTCGATTCGGGGCTTGCAGTGGATCATACTTCAGGATCCCTTGCCCTTTTTATCCCCTTCTCCACCACATTTCGCCAGCCCTTCAGTGTTCTTCTTTCGACCGCCAGGATGCTCAACACACCAAGGTACTTTCAACACTAGCACCGACCCGGTAGCGGATGGTCCTCGCGTCTACTCGCTGTTAAGAATCAGATTTCCATGGTATGCAGAACACGCCCGTTCGATTCGGGGCTGGGTCTTTTAATGCCTTTTATAGCCGTCTTCCCACATTCTGCCATCCGGTGTAGGATTTTTCTTTCGACCGTCGAGAACCACTGGACATCAAGTACTTTCAACCTGTCCCTGGACACGGTGGCAAATGGGCCATGTCCGCGTTCCTTTTTGCGTAGATCTTAACTGGTCCGAGTCGGGGCTGGGTTATGAGAAGGATCGTCCACGCCTTTATTTCTGTCTATGGGTTCTCCCTGCCCAGTTATCCCGGCGACGATCGATTATTCGCCAGGATCGCGAAAGACGCCACAGGAGTGCTAAGGCTTCTATCCGGATTTTCGCCTTTCTCCAACCGCGAATCAAGGCATGGGACATAACTGGATACATATTTGACATAAGATGTCCACACCTACTCTCGCTACATCGGTCGCGCCTTCGCATAGCCGCCCTTCCTAAGATCATGGCTGTCCGCGCGCCTCTTCTGCGCCTTTGACTCTCCCGCCGGCGCTTGGAACCGCTGGCGAAGCTCACGGTACAACTGGTGGTCAAACCCGACGCACTGCAAGCCAAAGCACTCGACCTTGATGTGCCCGTCGGGGAAACAGTCCGCGATCTTGCACCATTCATCGTCGGCCTTCACCGCAGCCGCGAGCTCGATGGCTGCCGGAGACTGAATCACGATCTAGTTAGTCTTCTGCCCACCCGAGACGGAGGAGCGACTCACCACGTCGGGGGGAATTGGCGACCCGGGTGGATGCACATCGCGCATGGCGTGCAGAGTATATATGCCCACGTAGTACACGCAGTCCTTCACGTTGACGAATAAATCGAAAGACTCCCCCGCCAGGGACACGATGCTCGTGGGGGTGACCCATTTGTGCAGGGCAGGCCAATACTCGTGAGTGGGGTGGTACACGATGGCATGGATAGTATCATCACAGAAAAACGCGCGGCTCGGAAAGTGTCTGTGGGGCCTTCGAAGTCATCCCGCGTTAGCATGCATTTCGGCTCGGCGAGGAAACCAACAACCTGTGTTTGGGCCCATTCTGCGAGACAGATAAGTATCTTGAGAACGATGGAGGAGATGTAAATGCTGACATGCTTAAAAACATCTAATTTATTGGAGGACTTGACGGTCTCCACTGGCAGAAGAGTGTTGACCGCAGGCCGGTTCGGCGGAGGAGGAAATTCGGTCATGAATTTCTCGTACAGCCAGCGGACGGGATCCCGCTCGATCTGTGCGAAACCCTTTGAGAAACACTCTAAATATGGTTACAGAAATGGTCGCACCTGTTCCCCGTTGCAGTTGATGGGTGAAGCCTGAGTAAGTGCGTTAGTGCCAGCACAGAATTAAACAAGTTCATGTTACAGATGAAGCCGACGACGACGACAGGTCGAGTTGCCGCCCCATGTCAGCCACAACCTTCGCAGCATACTGCGCCCGCATCGAATCAAGATCCTATGGGCACGTCAGATCTCCACGATCCGAAATAGAATGGCGAAGGTGCATACACGCTGTAACTGCGCGTTCTTCTCCTGGTGCGTATTTATTACTCTCTGCAGCTCCGCCCGCTCCGTCCCGAACGTTTCCTGCAATTGCTGAAGAACACTCAATCCGGTACGAACAGCTCAGCGAGATCGAATTACCTCTCGGACTTGTGCCCCGGCTGTAAGAACGCTCGATCTCAAATTCTTGTTCTCTTCTCGAAGCTTCAGCACATCGCCGCTCTGGAATTACGTGAATAAGCTGTGAAAGATTAATGGACGAAGGTCCCACCTCTTCACGGGTCAACAACATTTGAAAACTCCGCTGCTCGTATCCGTTCTTCAATTTATCGCATTCCTGAAAAACCAAGATTAATCACACTAAAACAGACCCGGCGACGTGCTTGCATACCTCATTTAATTCATGGTACTGCCTCTTCTGGCGATCCAATTGTTCCATCAAATCATCCCGCACCATCACAGCATGTTCAGCGATCCCAGTATTTTCCTGCCACAGGAATCTATAGATCACTGAATGCTCAAAATCAAGCTATCCCTCACCTCGCTGAGCAGTAGGTTCTTCTGGCGGAGACTTGACATCGCGCTCTCATTGTCCAACAGCAGCTACATCACGGTCAGTCCCGCTCGGGATATACTTGAGGAACGCACCGCATTTAATTCATTGTAGCGATCTCCAAGCCCCAGAAATTTCTGCGCACATGTAAACAGACTTACTCGTCCATCCAACTGCAGGCTACTCACCTCATGCAATTCATGATTCTCTTCCCGTTGGCGATCGAGCTTTCCCGCGAGCTGCCCCACCTCGTCTTCCAACGCCTTCATGAGCCCCCCGCACCTCTGGAACACCCGTCAGCATCCCCATCCCGAATATCAAGAGAAACTCACCACGCCGAGCCGCTGGGCTTCGGCCTGTAACCGCGCAATCTCCGCGTCTTTCTCCCCTACCGTCTGCATCCAACGTGTCAGTGAAAGATGACTATGTTCAGCGACGTGTTCTTGCCTTTTCCAGCGCGGTGCGGCTCGTCTGCTCGGTGTTGCACATCGCGAGGAGCGAGTGGACGGCCTGGGATCAGAGTAGATGCCGTTCACGAGGCTCAACGCCACACGCGACGCACCCGTAGGTATTGATCCCGCTCGGTCCGCGCCTGCTGGACGTCCCGCGCGAGAGTCTCGCGCGCCAGCTCGCTCGCGGTCCGGTGGGTCTCGCCCTCCTGCAATCTCCTCGCGGCCTGCTCCAACCCCTGGGCGGCGCGCGTTAGCATGTAGCCCGTGCAGTTGGACGAAACGGGCACCTCTGCTGCGCGCTCCTTCTCCTCGAGCGCTCGATTCAGCGCGCCTGCCTGTGCGTCCAGAGCGGAGGTCTTCTCCTTGAGCATCTGCGCCCACGGGTCAATCCAGCGGAGTAGACAGGATCGCGCGCCACACTTACAGCTTCGACCGAGCGCACTCTCCTCGCCGTCTGCTCCAATTTCTAGGCGGCTCGTTTGAGAGTGTGGCGCGAGCATTTAGACGAAGAATTTACCTCTGCGCCGCGCTCCTTCTCCTCAATCGCGTGTTTCAGCGCGCGTTCCTGGGTGTCCAGCGCGTCGGCCCTGGCTCTGAGTATCTGCAATCGCGTAAACAAATTCAACTCCTAATGGATAAACGTCCGAGGCACACAGACGTACAGCTTCGACCTCGCGTACCCTCGTCGCGGCGTCCTCCAATTTCTACGCGCAGCCGATATTAGCAGCGTAACCCTACCATCGCATGGACGAAATCCGCACCCGCTCGCTCTCTCCGATGACCCTCTTCAACGCGCGCTCCTGCGTCTCCAGATCGGCGCTCTTGGTCTTGAGCATCTGCTCCCGGCCGTTAATCAATTTATCTTAGCGGGCAGTGGCGCGACGCACGCCTTGCAACCGATCCTTCTCCCGCTCAGCAGCAGCGCACCTTACCCCAAGCGCCCCCAGCGCCTTCTCGTGTGCCGCCTCTTTCAGCACGCATGCCTAGACATACCGCCGTCAGATACGGCGTATTTACACCAGGCCAGCCAACGCACCTCCCGCTGCCGCCGCACCACCGCGATTTGCTCCGCAAACGCGCGCCCCTGGCCCTCTACGACCATCTCCCTGCTCCGGATATCGATGTACCGCGCCTCCAGCGCCTGCCCACCGCGTCAGCATCCCTGCCTCGCCACATCCGGAGGAAGGGATCTCACCGCCCTGAGCTCCGCGCCAGCCTCCTTCTCGCGCTCGTACTCCGCGCGCAGCTGCGCAAGCTCGCCCTCTGCGCCGGTGACCGTCTGCAATTATCGATGCTGTCAGCCCCATTTGTTTCCACCCAAAAAGAGGACGTGCGAGCGAGAGGTCCGTGTTCAGGCGCAGCTGCTGCTCGTAGTCGCGCCGCAGCGCCGCGAGCTCGGATTCGAGCCGCGCGTCTTTGTCCTACACCCTCATTAACGCTGCCGCGCGAATATTGACATTTACAAAGAGAAAAGTACCGCGGATGCCAGCAGATCCGCCTCGGACTGCGCAGGCTGCTGTACGACCCATATTAAGCAGCAGATCGATATTATCGGATCGCAGGCATACCTCCTGCTTGACCCGCAGCGCCGCCACCTCCGACCTGAGCCGCACGTTCTCCTCTCCCAGCGCGACATTACTACCGACGGCCACCGCAGCCTAACGCATACTCAGCCACCGCAGGGTGCCACCCACAATCACATACCTGCTCCGAATCTGCGAGCTTCCGCTCCAGTTCCTGCGTCCGCTGCTGCGCCGCCTTAAGCGCGTCGGAGAGCACCTTCAGCACGCCCTGCGCCAGCTCCGGGTGCTCCTTGAGCACGTCCATGGCGCGCGCGCAGAGTCGCGTGCAGGGAGACGAAGGTCGGGGTATTTGCGCGTATTATGTATGAATCCAAATGCGGTCGTCCCAATGCGGACGCCGCTGGTATGCGATTATCATCCGTCTCAGTCGTAGTATAAGCTACCTACTTGTCCATGCACGCCATCCACGAGGGCACCTACACCCCGCGCCCAAGCACCGCGACCCCCGCGCCCACCGCGAGCCCCGCAAGGACAAGCAGCGACGGCACGCGCATGCTCTGCGCGCCGCTCGGCGCCCTGCTCGTCCCCGCGAGCTCGTGGTCGCTGAAGCGGTACCCGTTCGACGTCGCGAGCTCCGCCTTGCCCACCGTCGCTGTATGTCGATGCACGTCAGCTTGCTTCTCTGGGAGCGGAGATAGGGGAGGAAGTGGGAAGGAGAGGAAGGATGGCGGGAGGAAGAAGCAGGGCGGGCAGGCGCGCGGGAAGGGGAATGGAATGGCGGTGCGAGCAAGGAAAGGAAGACAAACGCACCAGTATTATGCGACTTCGTCCTCGCCGTCGTCGCAAACGTCACGCTCGGTGCCCCTCCCGCCTCCGTCATCGCGTCGTCCGACAAAAACACCAGCGCAAACCCCGGGGCGGGCACCTTGACCGTGCACGTCTGCGCCCCCGCATCGCAGTTCACCGTCTGCACCACCTCCTCCCCCATCGGCCGCCCATCCGACTCGAAGTTCACGCCGAAGGTCTGCATCCCGTTCCTCAGTATTCGTTCTCTTCATTGGGAGGAAGGAAGAACTCACCTGCCCCGCCCACGTATAATTCCCCTTCTGCACCACACTCGCCGCCGCCAAGTACTTCACCTTCACCGACGCCGGCATCGTCGCGCCCGAAATCGATATCACCGCCTGCACGTCATTCGCCCCGCTCGGGTCATCCAAGTAATTGAAGATCGCGACGCGCTTGGGCGTCCCGTTCTCGTAGATCCCGTACACGGGCGTGTAGGAGCTGATATTCGCGATGGGGAGGTCGAGCACCTGCGACTGGTTCGAGGGGCCGAGCGCCTCTGCCATGACGAGCGCGGAGTAGTAGAGCGCGCCGACGCTCCATTGGTGGAAGGTCGATTGGTTGGTCGGCGGAGATGTGAAGGGCTATGGAAAGAAAGGGGTCAGCGACGAGATGAGTGGAGCGCGGGGCGCGAGAGGACGGACATTGTAGAAGACGTTCTGCCCACCCAAGTGGAACATCGCGCCAGAGAAATTGGAGTGCGCCATCTGCATCGCGTAGTCGAGACCCCACAGCGCCGCGGTGAACGAGTCGGAGATGCCCATGAAGCCGCCGCACGACGCCTGTCAAAGATATCGTCAACGAATAGACTGCCGCACGGAGAGATAACGCACGGTGTTGGTCTCGAACATGAGGAAGGGCTTGTTGACCTGCTGGGCGTACGCCGTGCTATTGAGGAACGGCGCGAGTAACGTCTTGTGCGCGTCGTGCGTCAGGTACAGCGGCAGCGCCGTCTGCGGGTCGACAATCACGCCACCGGTGTTAAACATCGCCGCGCAATTGTCGTCGGGATACCTGCGCGCGGTCAGTAAGCAAGCAAGCAAAAATGGGCAGAGGGACCCACTTCTCCGTCGCCAAAAACGCGAGATTGCTGCTGAACTTGTCCACGAAGCCCGAGTCCCACACTTGCTCGAGCGACCACGAGAACGTCGCGATATTGGGCCCGATGAGGATCGTCTTCGCGCGGCCGGTGGGGTCCGCGCCGGTCGCCTCGAGCTGCGCGAGGAAGTCGGAGAACTCGCCGCCGTAGTCATACGGCCCGTACGTGGCCCCCCGATGCCCGTGCAGGGTGTACATATCGGGCTCGTTGGCGGCCTGCAGCCCGAGGAGGAAGTCGCCGAGGATCTCGTCCGCGGCGGTGACGATGCCCGTGTCGAAGGGCGTGGTGACGAACCACGGGATGCCGAGGAACCAGTGGACGTTGACAAAGTCGGAGATGTTGCGCATGAGGTAGAGTAGGTCGCGGGTAAAGTCGAGCGGGGGTGTCTGCGTCGTGCCGGTGATACCGGTGTAGTTCTTGAGGAGGATGCGGCCGTTGGGGAGCTCGTCGACGAGCGTCGCGGACTCTTGGGTGTTGCCGCCGACGCGGACCATGACGGAGCCCGCGCGCTGCTGCAGGTTGGCCATGAGGTTGAGGAAGGGGACCTGGATGAACGTCGAGTTCTTCCCCACTGCCAACAGTTAGTATATAACTCAAAGCGGGGAGCAAGACGGACGCACAGACTTGATTCGTTACAGACATCTCAATGGAGAAGCCGAGGAACGAGCCCTTCTGCTTGATCGACATGCCCACCGTGCCGGCATTCTGAAGGGCCACAGGGAGGGTGGTCAGGACCGAGGCGGTGGGCAGCGGCGGCACGCTGAGGGATGTCGGGTTGTACGCGGCGGGACCAGTGTACGCCGCGCCCTCTGCTGTGGTGAAGGCGGCCTGGTTATTGGCCTGATAGACGGTTATTTCGCCAAGTGCGCTATGGGCGAGAAGGAGGAGGACAAGTCCCAAGGAGCGAGGAACGGGACTGCGAGCGCAGCCCATATTGGAATGTGGAGGGAAGGGGAAAGGAGTGGTGTACGACGAAAAGAGACCGTGGAGCCCCTCGTGCAATGTCACTGTGAAATTCAAGCTTTTCCATCAACAACACACAACACAAGCTCGCTTGAACGTGCTTCTGAAGGGTCCGCTCTTCGTCCACCGTGGACCATCTTTCACCATTGTCTTGCCTTGTGCGCAGGAGTTCCAATTTCAAGGACACGCCAGAGGATTTGGTTTGGATTCCGCCGGTTCCGTGCGGAGGAGCTTTGGATTTTTCAGGGGTGGGTAATCGATCGGCCATTGTGGCCCAGTTTCAAGCGTATCACGACAACTATGTTCATCGTTGGTTGACAAGGACAAGACATCCAGAGCGACTTGGAGTCTTGGACAAGACTTGGATCCTCTTGGACAGCATTGATGCATAGGAGCGCGAGTCGTCACTTGTCATCCAAAAGCATCCAAAGTCTTGGCAAAGTCCATGGTCGGATTTGGTGGAGTTGAATGGGACAACGGTTGAGGGCGATTCCGCATAGGTCAATCTTGTGAGCGAAGTCGACGTCGGAGGCTAGTTTATAAGTGAATGCGGCCTTCGATGCCCGCACCCGAAAGTCACAGCGGCTGGTTCCTTGATGCGATCAATGTAGCACCGTTTGAGCGCTCAACGCTCAGCGCCCGTATTGACCCGCACAGAAAATAGATAATAATCCCGTAGGGTAATGCCGGTTACGAGGGTCCAAGCTGGAGGGATATCTCTGAGAAAAAAAGACTGGAATACGGCACCTTCCCAATGCGGCGATACCAGTGAGCGATGACGGACATGTCCAACACGTGACTGTCGCGACCCACGCGCCGTGCCAAGCACGACCACACAGTCGCCTCGTTCTTGACTTTAATATGTGGGAAGTTGGTGGGAAGTGGAATCCAAGATATTTGAGCAATTTTTTCTCACGAGGTTTACTTCTGCTTCCTTGAGGTCTTTTGGGTGCGATCTACAGCCATGTCGTCCGCCACTGCAGATCAAGTTAAATTTCTAATTCTCCACAGCTTTCCGGTGACAATGGGTCAGTGTCGTCTTGATGTTTACCGCGTTTGGGTCGGCTGCTCGATAGACACCACAGATATGGTCCCTGGGCAGTCTCTGGAATTTTGAGAAAATTTTCGATATTCAAATACGGATGGTGTCCTTTGGCTCAGTCGGTTAGGTCGCTTCTTCCTTTTGTGTGCGTTTTTTTTTACGTAATTTTCAGGGCCGCAGTTCGAACCTTTCGGCAGTCATGCTGTAACTACCCCACCAAGATACTAATTTATCAATGATATGTCTACTCCACGGCCTCAGTGTTGAGTCGATTGGTACATCTCCCATCAAATCCTTCCCCATATGAATTTCATTTCCGCCCTTCGGCCCTTCACTCAAACCTCCACAGCGCGCATTGACCCACGAGTGGCCCACATAAGTTGAACTAGAACTAAACGAGCTCCCGTATTTTCTACCATGAAAATTAGGCTTGTGGCCCTGATGTTTGGGGAATACGGAAGGAAAGAGAATAAAGGGCATTGCTTGAGATAAATAGTCCAAGTCACCTCTTCGGGCCGGTTCGTTTGCGTAAAATATTAGGTGGCCAACTCAAGGCTACATAAATATCTAAGAATTCCAGCGACATGTACGAGCGGAAGTTGCAAGAATAATCAGTGCACCGAGAATAAATGAATAAACCTCCATACTTCCATAACATTATCTTGCCGGCCACCGAGAGGCTCTAGTGGATAAAAAATGAAGTCCCAGAGGGTAACTACTTTGTAAACAGTCAGGTAGGCACCCCGAGGCTCACCAAACATATTTAAACCATCTTTGTGTCCTCCAGGGCTGGATTTGGGCTGGATTTTGCCAAACTTAGTGCCATAGCTCAATTGATAACACGAAGGATAGGCCTGACTTGCAGTGTAGGAGCAAATTTTTGAGCTTGTTTTTAATCATATGTCTGGCAGGCCGCCTGGCGGTAGACATCCGAATAAGGATGCGGCTGTGGTCGGCAGACGGCGGCAGCCTGCCGTTCATCCTTCCGAGATGATCGGAGATGTACCAATCGACTATAGACTCCTCTCCCCTCCTGTCCATCAACTACTAACTATATAGCAGACCTTAACAGACTAAGTGCCCAGGCAGACTCTCCCATCCATCCTCATCCATGTCCCCATATTATGGGCCCTACGAAGACGCGTCGGTCACCGAGCTCGAGCGCACGTTCTAGGCCGGTGAGTCCAGTCCTCGGAAATTAACAGTGCCTTAGAACGGTACACAGGCGACGTCGTCGCAGGAACTGAATTTGGTGCGTCTTTCATTATGTCCGATAAGACTCTCAACAATTGAGTCCTCGGTCTCGGCTGTAACTGTCCCCATTGATAGGGCTGCCGCCCGTTGCCGTCGCGACGGTTCGACGGCACCCGTCGAACGGGTGCCGTACCCGTCCCGTCGCCCATTTTTTTCTTCAAGCAACGGCCCGTCAAACGACGGCCGCGACGGCCGTTTCAACGGGTCATATAAATCTACCTGTAAATTGACGCTTAGCGTCATTATTTAGTCCTCAGAGACTTCCATCTTGGACGGGATACACTCTCCCGCCTCCTGCTGGCTCCAAACAGACGGTACATTGCTTGTGTTGGGTTCTCGGCAACTCCCGATCATGATTGCCGACGTGCAAACTCAAGGTTTGGGTCGATTTCTCTAGCTGGAAGCACGAAAATATCAGGGTGGGCATGTGGGAGTTAAACTTATGACATTGCAGTACTAATCCACATTTTATTAGGGTCAAAAGGCAAGTTAAAGTTTAAATTCCCACTCTACCCGTCGAGACGGCCGCGACGGCCGTCCCGTTAACCTTTCGGGAAGAAGAAAAACGGCCGTCGAATCGGCGGCCGTTGCCGTCACGGCAACGGGTGGTAGCCCTAGTCCCCAAGATACTAATTTATCAATGATATGTCTACTCTCCCCTGCCGCCTATCAACTACTAACTATATAACAGACCTTAACAGATTAAGTACCCTAGCAAATCCCATCCATCCTCATCCATGCCCCCATAGTATGGGTCCGATAAAGACGCGTCGGTCATCGAGCTCGAGCGCACGTTCTTGGCCGGTGAGTCAAGTTCTTATAATTAAATTAGCAGTGCATTGGAACGGGACACAGGCGAGTCGCAGGGACTGAATTCGGTGCGTCTTCCGTTGTCTCCAATAAGACTCTCAACAATTGAGTCCTCGTTGTCGGCTGTAACTGTCCCCAAGATACTAATTTATCAATGATATGTCTACTCCCCCCTGCCGCCCATCAACTACTAACTATATAACAGACCTCGACAGACTAAGTACCATGGCAGATCCCATCCATCCTCATCCATGTCCCCATATTATGGACCCGACGAAGACGCGTCGGTCATCGAGCTCGAGCGCACGTTCATGGCCGGTGGGTCGAGTTTTTATAAATATTAGCAGTACATTGGAGCGATACACAGGCGACCTAGTCGCGGGAATTGGATTCGGTGCGTCTTCTTCCATTGTGTCCGATCAGACTCTTAACATTCGAGTCCTCGGTCTAATAGGGGCCCAAGTTGTACTGTACATCTCCTGCGTCCTCCATCTATGGAAGCGCAAGCAAGAAAACCGCTACGCGATCTTCCTCCTCGCCTACATCACCACCCTCTTTTCCCTGGAGTCTGTGTTCGTCATCGTCCAGGCGCAGACGGTACAAATGATATATATTGATAACCGCAACTATCCGGGTCAGCCCCCTTCTCCGCGTCTCTGTCGCAAAATTCCCGTTTAATCAGATTCACACACGGACAGGCGGGCCATGGGCGTTCTTCCTCGCGACGCAAGATGCTCCCGTGAACGTGACATTCTACGCAGCCCTCTTCGTGCTGACGTTTCTGTCGGATTTTTTAGTCGTGAGTCTTGTGCCTCCAATAATTCATGTCGCGTTCAGGGACTAATCTCCCGAAGCTCTGGCGGTGCTGGGTCATCTGGACCGCTGACGGTCGAAAAAGCATTGCGTATCTCGCAATCACCTTCCCGTCCATTGTGTTGCTCGGCTCTTTTGGTCAGCTCGCTCGCTTAAAGCGTCGGCTCAAACTTACTAAGGGAACCCAGTTATGGGAGTGCGATGGAGGCTGCAAAGCTCCCAGCCAGGGTAAGCAGTCCATTGTTGAAATTTCGGAGATCGCCATTCTACCCGACTTGTACACCCACAGCCTATCTCTCTACAGCCACCTACCCCTGGCCTTCGGCACCGCCTACTACGCCACCTCCATCAGCGTCAACATCGCCATCTCGCTCCTCATCGTCGCCCGCCTCCTCACGTACCGGCGCCGCCTCCTCACCGGCGTCCCCGGCGCACGCGCTGCGCATTACATCTCCGTGGTCTCCATCTTCGTCGAATCCGCCGCTCTCTATTCTGTGTTCGCCATCCTCTTTCTGATAACATACGCGATCGGGGAGCCAACGAACCAGATCTGGCTGGGGGCGGGGTCGGCGGCGCAGGTACGAGAGTTCAGTGCGTGATGTCTGTCCGCACTCACTGTCGAGCATGTGTAGCAAATCGCGGGGTATCTTATTATTTACCGGCTGGCGGACGGGACAGCTATCAAGACAGATACGATGCGGGTCAGCTCGATCGTCGCCTCGAGCATACGGTTTAACGGGGTCGGCGAGGGCGCTGGAATACCGAACGCGGAGGCCCCTCGTCAGATGATAGAGTTAGATCGAGAATCTGGATGGTTAAAAGAAGTTATTTAGAACGTGTAAGATACAAGTACATAGGTTGAGAGAGTGCGGCTGTTGGATCCTCACCAAGTGAGATACGAGTTTCGTGTTGAATTGTCTGTCCACGAGAGACTAGTTGGATCCGTGGGCTGAATACCTGGATTTCATCCACAAGGCTTATTGAACCATGTTCAAATGAGAACACGTGATCACACATCTCAGTGAGGAACTCCCCAAGGTGATGTTGGTCCTGGATCAGGCCCACAATTCAAATGGGTGATATTTTTGCCTTTATCCTATGCGGTACATTTTTACCGGTCTGACCTGTGCATTCTTCTGAGGGATTTTCGGTGGTGAAAATTTCTAGAAGGTTGTGGATTTTCAGTGTCGGACCAGTGGTGCGAATTCCTGAGGGACCAATGTAAAATTTGGCAAAAATGGCAATGATAATGTCTCAGTATTACTCCCATAGTCGAAACTATGGGAAATTTCACGCGATTACCCCGGGGCACCACAAATTAACCCAAGTTTGGGCGAACTTAAGCCAAATTTCACTGCGAAATTTCCCGAAATATTAATGATATTGAGGCAACATAATCCTGAGGAAATCTGGGATAATATGCTAGGAAGGTTTTCCTGATGTATCGCCGTGGTGTGGCAAAACACTGGTGTGAGGGATCAGATACAATCCTGGTACCCGGCTTGGGAAAAACACACCTAATTGCCCGCCGTTTCTGGGCTTTCTTCGTCTTCTTCGTCTGAAAACTCTACAGACCCATCGGAACCCTCTTCGTCGAAAGCGGACTCGGCAAGGGCGGTGGTTGTCTTGAGTCCCGCACGATTCAGACGAAGGCCATTCTGAGGGTTCAAGTTCGCGGTTCCATCCCGATAGATATGGACTCGGCGGGTGGCCGGGAGCCGGCGATCGTATCTTACTGTGACATGGGGCCTAGTGTCATATTCGTTAGCGTGCCACCATTGACCGTTGTGCCTGCAAAGATATGAATCAACCTGGGCAAAATGTCGTCTGTGAATAAAAAGACCCTACGAATAGACGATTGCCGTGGTCGAGGAACCAAGTAGGCCCCAGTTATTTGTCCGGATCGCCCGACAAAATCCCGTGATCTGGGCATGCTCCCCGGGTAAAAGGGTAGGAGGTTTAAATTCCATTCTCAAGTCAGTCATGAAGGAGGAAAAGGTAAGTGTGTATGTGGGTGGTTGACAGTCTGGGATCCGGAATCGCGCAGCTTTTAAAGCACGGTGGTGCTTGCCGGTTATGCCGATGTGCTCAGGGAAAAGTGCCAGTGTATTGATCAGTGTCGCGGAATTCTTCGCACCGAACGGACAGGAAGCAAAGGTAGGCTGCGACGTGGCTAAGAAAAGGCGCGCCGGCGCCTTCGTGGACTCGGAGTTCGCATACTTATTGGGAATGCGGTGTGATATTGCATTATTATTGTCGGTTGACAGTGAACTTTCGATCCAAATGGCTCAGTGCCATGATGTGCAGTGGCGAATCCGGAAGCATCAAACTCCGCCTGCCGGCCTGCATTAGCAGCTATAATGTGAATGGCAGCGGGCACATTGTGTGATAAACCACTATCATTGTCAATGAACTTTCGTTCGAAATGGCTCAGTATGTCCAGTGGCGAATCCGGAAGCATCAAACTCCGCCTGCCGGCCTGCATTAGCAGCTATAATGTGAATGGCAGCGGGTACATTGTGATAAGCCACTATCATTGTCAATGAACTTTCGTTTAAATGGCTCAGTATGTCCAGTGGCGAATCCGGAAGCATCAAACTCCGCCTGCCGGACTGCATTAGCAGCTATAATGTGAGCATAAGGGATCAAAATGGTTCAGTAGCATAATGGCAATGGGAAATCCGGAAGCATCAAACCTGCGACTGCATTTGCAGCGGCAATGTGAGTGACAGCGGGAACATTGTGTGGTATTGCACTATCATTACGAAAGAAGTGTGGATGGAAATGGCTCAGTATCATCATGCCGAGAGCTCTCCTCGGGATCACCGGAGGACCCGATCCAACATCTGTGTGTGCTTGATGGCGCTTTATTGCAACGCAGAGCATTTACCACGAGTGCGAAGCCCAAGCCAAACCTGTGCCTGTGAATGTTAACGTCCAGAATGTTGAAAACATTCACATAGTGGACAACTCTCGTTTCGAGTAATGTTGTCGTGGCCAGAGGTGCTGAAAGTAAGAGTGTGCAGTCGCGCAAAGTCAAAATGTTTCCAAATCTACTGATGTCTTGAGCTGCACGTTTTTCGCCACTTTCCTTGGACCCGAGAATTGTCCAGTGTTTCCAAAACATCTGCTCAGAACCCTGTGGACATGTATGGCTGTAATAGTGGGACATTATTATTTAAAACACTAGATCGGTGTTTTTGAGAACATTTGCACCATCGGAGTGAATTTTCATGTTCATACACAGGGTTGCAACCCGGCATGTTGACTTTCCCACCATATTTATTCACACAATTACATAGTTCTCACACCCCCCAAAAAATTCACCAGCACATTTTTGACCGAGAACCGAGCACAGGTCGTCGTAGCAGGAATACGCACACCTCCAACACTGAGATAAAAGTCACTGCTGATCTTTTTTTCCAGATACACTGCTGCGTTTCATAGCCGGAAAAAAGGATACCCCGTTCTCTACGCAAAAATACACCGGTGTCAGAGCGGTTGAATCCCCGTTTGGGATGATTTGATGGCTCTTACGCAGATCCTATCTGGTTCCCTCGCAACATGAATCAATCGATACGGCACTTACGCCATCATATAGCCATGTCATCCTGTCATGACACCTTCGGATCCCACCAGCCGTTTGTAAAGCATGAAGCCACCGACCGATCGCATGGATTAGGGTTTGGAGTAGACAGTCACAACTTATGATTGAAAGAAGTGTTAACGATCCCACAAGGCCCTGGGAACACCGTTCACGGAATTTCTGGCGTGCAAGGGATGGGAGACAGAGGTCCTTCCTGGGTGAAAAGAGCGGGTCTCAGCAACTTTAAAGGGATGGCACCAAGATGGCACTAAGAGGCGGGAAGATAATGACTGCACCAAATTGGATAGAACTTCCCCCGTGCGAAGGAAGACCACGGTAAGACGTTGTGTATAGAAAATAGGTAGTGAATCCATTGAAAGTCAGGTGTGTTATTTTGTGATGAGCAGTCGCCAGTGAGTTTCGGCGGAGGTCTAACCCGTGTATTTTTCGGATGGATCTGCATCAGCGTAAACTCTCGAACTTCCCCGAGTGAACATCCTCAATATCAAAACAGCAATGTAAATTACTCAGAGGCACCTGTGTAAATCTGTGACACCCCTGTGTAAATTTTGTTGAAATCTGAAATAATAATGTCCCAATATTACCTCCATACACATGTTCGACGAGGTGCGAAGGACGGAGGGGAAATAATGAGGGACTTCAGTGCCGCGGCCCCGATAACTATGGAGGTAAGAATCACGGAAGTGGCGTCTGCCGGTTTGCCGCAAGTTCTATAGCGGCGGAGAAAGACAGGTGTCTTGGACCGGCAGGGATCTCGAACCGGGAGCGGGATCCTGAGAACCAAGCAGGCAGAGGTCTCGAACGCGCAGAATTTTTGCATATGTGTTGGGGTACTGGCGTCAGCGCCGGGTATATAACCTGCAGGAGCAGTCCGAACTCACTCACCATCGCCTAGTTCAACAGAGCCAGAAAGCAACATGTCGAGCCCAAAGACCACCTGGGAGGACCTTTCCCGCCTCGGCTGGCCCATTAACAATGTCTTCAAATTAGCCAACGAGTGGCGCCACGGTACCATGGGCGGCATACAGCACATCTCGCTCAACTCTGGCGTCGCTGCAAACTGGCAGTACGTAAAATCCCTCGCGATATCTCCACCGCTGTAGTACATTTAATGCTCACCCTCATCCCTCATTCCAGGTGGTGGTCCTACAACACGACCATCGGCCAGCCGTACCTCCTCGGACGCAGGCCGACTTCGATCAGTCGTGAGGAAACAGCGTGGGAATATGACAACACCCAGAACAGCAAGCCGCACGAAGAGCACTGGACCGAGGCGTGGACCAACTCGACCACTGCCACGCTGATTTCTTCCTCACGAACCCCATGGCCCGTTCAATAGTTGGTGGCGTTGATTCCTGGACTACACTGCGTATACCGCTGATAATTTGATCACCACGCAGCTCTCAGCTCCGTGGGAAACGCGTCCCTCGGTGTCGCTTCCAAGGACTCCCGCCATGGCCGCGGTTTGCGCGCGAGGATGTCTTCTCTCGAGGGCAGCTTCGCACTGTAATCTACGCAGCACAATCAGCAACGACTGTCATTCAAATCAGGAACCATGTGTACCCGTATTCATCGTACGCCTGGCACATGTCCGTGAACATGGGCACATTCAAATCCCCGATAGGCGTTCAGTGCCATCAGTAGGCATTCACGAACGCCTATGCTACTATTCGTGTATGTACTCCTCAGCAGCGCGATCACGTGACAGAGCATTGTTACGCGTCGTTGGACGGGCGCGTCACTGACTCGGCTTTTCATGTGTCTTACTGAAGCTGGGACGTATAAATACAAAGAGGCATGCCACTCAGACTGGGATGTGCTCGAGCTTCGGTTGGCAGGTGACTTCCCTCTTCATTTTGCTAAATCACCGGGGGTCCAGTGCGACCAGAAAGTACGAATGATTTCCGCATCGCGATCCTATTCTTCGTCGCTAGTATTTGCTCCAATATGGTCCTCCCTCAAATTTACTTGTAACCCATGCATTTTTCCGAATTCTGTTGGAGCGTTGCGGGCTACAATCAAAGTCACAAACCCAATAGCTAGGATGCGTAATACACTCAGCGTAAGCGAACCATCAATGATATGAATTTAAAACTATACCAGATGGGGGAGTCGGAGTCGGAGGGGGATTATGGATGTGAGTATGACTTGTGAAGACGTTGTCGGTCACCACGAAGTTCCGCGAGCGCGGAAAAAAAGCGCCAGCGTATCTGCGTTAAGCGCTGTGAGATAGTGTCCACTGTATCCCGTGTACGGAATGTGAGACTCGCGGCCGGTGAATTCTGAGGTGAATACAACTTCTGACCGAGATTCTTCGTCCATGGGTGGTGGTGGTGGTTGTGGGAGGCAGAGAGCCGTTAAGCGCCGGGGGTGACAGCTTGCCGCATGTTATAAGAAGTTCTAAATTATGTAAACCAACCCATCACTAGCTGTTGAGCTTCGAACTTCGTGTGGCACTGCATTGAGCTACAGCACCATCGCGCGCAAAATAGGACTGCAGTGAGCTACAGCAGTGCGTAAATAGGGTTGCAAAAACACAGGCAATCCTCTCCCGGATTCTCCAGTGCTCTTGGGTGATACGCTTCGTACAGATGATAAGAACGAGGTGGGAGATTCGGCGATTTGCGGATCGCATGAAAACGAAATAAACACGAGAGAAAAGAATCCCCTCCCGCGCGCCAACGGACCACGTCGACCGGGGGAAGCTTGGCCTACACGGCAACTACATGCCACAAGCTTAAGCCAGCGTGCGGGAAGGGGATAAGATACCGTGCCGCAGTGGGGGGGGTAGGTCAACACAGACGTGGTCTCAAGCCAGAAGAGGAAGAATTTATTGGAATTGCGAGGACGGTTACATACTTGGTGAGGGAAGATACGGAATGGAGGGGTACTGACGAAGGTGGAAGATCCGGGGCTCAATTTCAAATTCACAAACCCAATAGCTAGGATGCGTAATACACTCATCGTGTGAGGGTATACCAGGCTGATACTACTGGAAATTTTAGCTGCGCATTGATGAGTCCGGCCGCACTCAAAGACAAAAAACAACGTCATGCACCAACAAAGTCGTACCACAACAGGCGTATTCCGCGGTGCTATCATCCTCGGCGGCGGCAAAGAGAAAATGTCTGTCGAGTCGGGGATGAATCCAATCCGAGATTCAACCAGCGCCTACATATGACATCTTATGTTTGAAATCAGCCTCTGAACTCCCTTCCGAGGATTTTTTGGGAACCTCGGATGCCCAAGTCTAATATCATATCCAAATCCGCAGCTATCAAGAAGTCGAGCTCGGGGATTCCCGGAGGGCCGGAGAAGAAACTGAGATAGAATTCGAAGATAAGGTCACGTTGCGTGTTGAAACGCGAAAGGAAGAAGTTACAAACACGTAGGTTGAACTAAGGGCTCAATGTAAAAAATGTGGATGATTATGATGAGAACTCTGGGCAGCTGGTTTACGCCTTCTTTCCAAAACCCGGAACCGTGTCCTGCACCGACTTTTCGCCGACGGCCGTCTTCTCGATCTCGGCCCACTTCGCGATGACTGCGGGGGGTACGTTTGCGGCGCGCGCCTGGTCGAGGTCGACGGGGAGCGGCGTCGAGGTGCGGCCGTTAGGGCCCTCGCGCACGAGCTTGAAGCTGTACGTGGTGATCCTAGAGCTACCCACCAGGGTCAGCGTCCCGCGCGGGTTGCTGCAAAGCCAGTTGAGATTAAGGCCCCAGTAATAGTGACCGTCGTATCTGGGCTAAATCAGTGCTGAAAATTGGACGAGGAGCATGATGTGCGTACATGCTACCCTCGGCTGGCGACAGAAGAATGCGCGATGAGTTGCGGTGATTGTTCTGTGAAGGGAGATGGTCACTTACTGCCGACGAAGCTGTCGTTCGTGAGGCCGAACTCCTGTGTCACATTGAATTAGTATGTGTGTGGTCGAGCAACGGGGTGAGATCAACGCACCTGGCCGTAATCGGCGACCTCGTTGGTCATAGTAATTACACGGACGAGCGTTAACTTCTCGCCCGGGCCCGGACTGGTTGCCACACAGGTCAGATTAGTGAGACGGCATCAGATAGGTGGTTACTCTAAGGTCCAGCTGCGGGTGAGGCTGTAGCTACTATCCTCGGTTTTGCTGTTCGACGAGTCCGTGGAGACGGTAACGTCGAGGCCCGAGGAAGCGACGTTAAAGATAGTAACGTGGCTGCTGAGCGTGATCGCGGCTGTCCCAATGTCAAACATGGGACATTTGGATGATGAGCAAACTACACACCACTGCTAGCGGTGGTGAGAGTGGCAGTGGTCGAGTTGGTCCACGCCTCGGTCCAGTGCTCTTCGTGCGGCTTGCTGTTCTGGGTGTTGTCATATTCCCACGCTGTTTCCTCACGACTGATCGAAGTCGGCCTGCGTCCGAGGAGGTACGGCTGGCCGATGGTCGTGTTGTAGGACCACCACCTGGAATGAGGGATGAGGGTGAGCATTAAATGTACTACAGCGGTGGAGATATCGCGAGGGATTTTACGTACTGCCAGTTTGCAGCGACGCCAGAGTTGAGCGAGATGTGCTGTATGCCGCCCATGGTACCGTGGCGCCACTCGTTGGCTAATTTGAAGACATTGTTAATGGGCCAGCCGAGGCGGGAAAGGTCCTCCCAGGTGGTCTTTGGGCTCGACATGTTGCTTTCTGGCTCTGTTGAACTAGGCGATGGTGAGTGAGTTCGGACTGCTCCTGCAGGTTATATACCCGGCGCTGACGCCAGTACCCCAACACATATGCAAAAATTCTGCGCGTTCGAGACCTCTGCCTGCTTGGTTCTCAGGATCCCGCTCCCGGTTCGAGATCCCTGCCGGTCCAAGACACCTGTCTTTCTCCGCCGCTATAGAACTTGCGGCAAACCGGCAGACGCCACTTCCGTGATTCTTACCTCCATAGTTATCGGGGCCGCGGCACTGAAGTCCCTCATTATTTCCCCTCCGTCCTTCGCACCTCGTCGAACATGTGTATGGAGGTAATATTGGGACATTATTATTTCAGATTTCAACAAAATTTACACAGGGGTGTCACAGATTTACACAGGTGCCTCTGAGTAATTTACATTGCTGTTTTGATATTGAGGATGTTCACTCGGGGAAGTTCGAGAGTTTACGCTGATGCAGATCCATCCGAAAAATACACGGGTTAGACCTCCGCCGAAACTCACTGGCGACTGCTCATCACAAAATAACACACCTGACTTTCAATGGATTCACTACCTATTTTCTATACACAACGTCTTACCGTGGTCTTCCTTCGCACGGGGGAAGTTCTATCCAATTTGGTGCAGTCATTATCTTCCCGCCTCTTAGTGCCATCTTGGTGCCATCCCTTTAAAGTTGCTGAGACCCGCTCTTTTCACCCAGGAAGGACCTCTGTCTCCCATCCCTTGCACGCCAGAAATTCCGTGAACGGTGTTCCCAGGGCCTTGTGGGATCGTTAACACTTCTTTCAATCATAAGTTGTGACTGTCTACTCCAAACCCTAATCCATGCGATCGGTCGGTGGCTTCATGCTTTACAAACGGCTGGTGGGATCCGAAGGTGTCATGACAGGATGACATGGCTATATGATGGCGTAAGTGCCGTATCGATTGATTCATGTTGCGAGGGAACCAGATAGGATCTGCGTAAGAGCCATCAAATCATCCCAAACGGGGATTCAACCGCTCTGACACCGGTGTATTTTTGCGTAGAGAACGGGGTATCCTTTTTTCCGGCTATGAAACGCAGCAGTGTATCTGGAAAAAAAGATCAGCAGTGACTTTTATCTCAGTGTTGGAGGTGTGCGTATTCCTGCTACGACGACCTGTGCTCGGTTCTCGGTCAAAAATGTGCTGGTGAATTTTTTGGGGGGTGTGAGAACTATGTAATTGTGTGAATAAATATGGTGGGAAAGTCAACATGCCGGGTTGCAACCCTGTGTATGAACATGAAAATTCACTCCGATGGTGCAAATGTTCTCAAAAACACCGATCTAGTGTTTTAAATAATAATGTCCCACTATTACAGCCATACATGTCCACAGGGTTCTGAGCAGATGTTTTGGAAACACTGGACAATTCTCGGGTCCAAGGAAAGTGGCGAAAAACGTGCAGCTCAAGACATCAGTAGATTTGGAAACATTTTGACTTTGCGCGACTGCACACTCTTACTTTCAGCACCTCTGGCCACGACAACATTACTCGAAACGAGAGTTGTCCACTATGTGAATGTTTTCAACATTCTGGACGTTAACATTCACAGGCACAGGTTTGGCTTGGGCTTCGCACTCGTGGTAAATGCTCTGCGTTGCAATAAAGCGCCATCAAGCACACACAGATGTTGGATCGGGTCCTCCGGTGATCCCGAGGAGAGCTCTCGGCATGATGATACTGAGCCATTTCCATCCACACTTCTTTCGTAATGATAGTGCAATACCACACAATGTTCCCGCTGTCACTCACATTGCCGCTGCAAATGCAGTCGCAGGTTTGATGCTTCCGGATTTCCCATTGCCATTATGCTACTGAACCATTTTGATCCCTTATGCTCACATTATAGCTGCTAATGCAGTCCGGCAGGCGGAGTTTGATGCTTCCGGATTCGCCACTGGACATACTGAGCCATTTAAACGAAAGTTCATTGACAATGATAGTGGCTTATCACAATGTACCCGCTGCCATTCACATTATAGCTGCTAATGCAGGCCGGCAGGCGGAGTTTGATGCTTCCGGATTCGCCACTGGACATACTGAGCCATTTCGAACGAAAGTTCATTGACAATGATAGTGGTTTATCACACAATGTGCCCGCTGCCATTCACATTATAGCTGCTAATGCAGGCCGGCAGGCGGAGTTTGATGCTTCCGGATTCGCCACTGCACATCATGGCACTGAGCCATTTGGATCGAAAGTTCACTGTCAACCGACAATAATAATGCAATATCACACCGCATTCCCAATAAGTATGCGAACTCCGAGTCCACGAAGGCGCCGGCGCGCCTTTTCTTAGCCACGTCGCAGCCTACCTTTGCTTCCTGTCCGTTCGGTGCGAAGAATTCCGCGACACTGATCAATACACTGGCACTTTTCCCTGAGCACATCGGCATAACCGGCAAGCACCACCGTGCTTTAAAAGCTGCGCGATTCCGGATCCCAGACTGTCAACCACCCACATACACACTTACCTTTTCCTCCTTCATGACTGACTTGAGAATGGAATTTAAACCTCCTACCCTTTTACCCGGGGAGCATGCCCAGATCACGGGATTTTGTCGGGCGATCCGGACAAATAACTGGGGCCTACTTGGTTCCTCGACCACGGCAATCGTCTATTCGTAGGGTCTTTTTATTCACAGACGACATTTTGCCCAGGTTGATTCATATCTTTGCAGGCACAACGGTCAATGGTGGCACGCTAACGAATATGACACTAGGCCCCATGTCACAGTAAGATACGATCGCCGGCTCCCGGCCACCCGCCGAGTCCATATCTATCGGGATGGAACCGCGAACTTGAACCCTCAGAATGGCCTTCGTCTGAATCGTGCGGGACTCAAGACAACCACCGCCCTTGCCGAGTCCGCTTTCGACGAAGAGGGTTCCGATGGGTCTGTAGAGTTTTCAGACGAAGAAGACGAAGAAAGCCCAGAAACGGCGGGCAATTAGGTGTGTTTTTCCCAAGCCGGGTACCAGGATTGTATCTGATCCCTCACACCAGTGTTTTGCCACACCACGGCGATACATCAGGAAAACCTTCCTAGCATATTATCCCAGATTTCCTCAGGATTATGTTGCCTCAATATCATTAATATTTCGGGAAATTTCGCAGTGAAATTTGGCTTAAGTTCGCCCAAACTTGGGTTAATTTGTGGTGCCCCGGGGTAATCGCGTGAAATTTCCCATAGTTTCGACTATGGGAGTAATACTGAGACATTATCATTGCCATTTTTGCCAAATTTTACATTGGTCCCTCAGGAATTCGCACCACTGGTCCGACACTGAAAATCCACAACCTTCTAGAAATTTTCACCACCGAAAATCCCTCAGAAGAATGCACAGGTCAGACCGGTAAAAATGTACCGCATAGGATAAAGGCAAAAATATCACCCATTTGAATTGTGGGCCTGATCCAGGACCAACATCACCTTGGGGAGTTCCTCACTGAGATGTGTGATCACGTGTTCTCATTTGAACATGGTTCAATAAGCCTTGTGGATGAAATCCAGGTATTCAGCCCACGGATCCAACTAGTCTCTCGTGGACAGACAATTCAACACGAAACTCGTATCTCACTTGGTGAGGATCCAACAGCCGCACTCTCTCAACCTATGTACTTGTATCTTACACGTTCTAAATAACTTCTTTTAACCATCCAGATTCTCGATCTAACTCTATCATCTGACGAGGGGCCTCCGCGTTCGGTATTCCAGCGCCCTCGCCGACCCCGTTAAACCGTATGCTCGAGGCGACGATCGAGCTGACCCGCATCGTATCAGTCTTAATCGCTGTCCCGTCCGCCAGCCGGTAAATAATAAGATACCCCGCGATTTGCTACACATGCTCGACAGTGAGTGCGGACAGACATCATGCACTGAAATCTCGTACCTGCGCCGCCAACCCTGCCCCCTAGCCCTCTGACTTGTCTAATTTTACGTGAAAAGCTAGGGGCGGTGTTACTGTAAAAATAATAATGTCCCACTATTACAGCCATACACAAGGGCCCTCCAAAGCGAGCTAAAACTAGCAAGGAATACACACGAACAATCTAAAACAAGTGTCCAATTCTCCAGTGCACATCCCCAAGTTAAATCTCTATGGATCAAGAAATCTACTGCTGCATTATTTATCCACTTTCCGATACCACCTGAACCTGGGTTCAGCCTCCACGTGACCAAATACCAAGCGACCGCACCTCTGACTCCGTAAACGCCTGCGCTTGCACGTTGTAAAGACTAGCGTATTCACCGTCGCGCACCATCAAGTCCTTGTGCGTCCCAGATTCAGCCACTTGGCCATCCTTCATGCATCTAGTCCACACATTAAGTAACCCTAAAACCCGGTGAACAGGAGCACGGAAATGGAAGCGCACATTATGAGGTCCGCGTATTTCGTGAGGTGCCCGAACCGGTGGGTGACGAATATCATCGTCTTCCCAGAGCCAGTTTCCCGGAGGCGTTCGAATAGCTCGAATTCGCCCTTCGGGTCGAGGGCGCTGGAGGGTTCGTCTACACTAAGCAGCCTAATCTTACCTGTGCGGAAGCGCATAAATGTCCTTGAGCTGATGTTGCAGAAAGGTTAGTAAAGTTATAATCAGCACGTTGTCCAATACGAACGCAACGAGTCGCTGCTTCTCCCCACCTAAGACAAGATCAGATGGAGGTCCAAATAAAAGCGCTCCAGCGTACCCGAGACTTCGGCCGTTTTCTCCAGCTTCGTCAGAACGGCCTTCAGCGCCTTGTGCTTCTTGTCGTCCAACTGATACCCATACGCCGTCATCACAGGCTTCAAGTTCGTCTGCGCCCCATCCGTGAACTTGTCCAGTAGCGCGGCCGCGCCCCCATCGCGCGCCGCTTCCATGATCATCCCGAGGTCGTCGACGTGCTCCGTGTACCCGAGGCCAATGTTCTCCGCGAACGTGAACGGGTACAGCTCGTGGTCCTGCGTCAGCGTCGCCTGCGTCTGCCGCAGATCCGCGATGCGGAAGCGTTGGATGGGCACCCCATCCACGCGCAGCTCACCCGCGTCCGCGTCGTACATGCGCGTGAGCAGCTTGATGATGGTCGACTTGCCGCTGCCGTTCGCGCCGACGATGACGACGAGGCTGCCCGCGGGGATGCGGAAGGAGACGTCGCGCAGCGCGCTCTCCTTGGATTTCTCGCCGGGGTAGGCGAAGGAGACATTCCTATGGGCGGGCGGTCGGCGACTGCACAGAGACGGAGGAGGGAGCGCCGCACCGGAGCTCGATCTCCATCCCTTTGGAGGCGTCTACGCTGGCGAGCGGATACGCCAGGTCCCCGTCGATGATCTTGTTCTTGATGTTCGCAGTCTCGTAGAGGATCTTGATGTCCGTCACGCACTTCCCCACCTGCGAGATATCCCAGAACAGCATCTGGATCGAGGAGTTCAAGCTCGAAGAATATTGCTGGAGAATTGCTATCGATGTCATGGAGAACTTCCCGGGGCGGAACATGGCGTTTAGGGCCCAGTAGAGCTGTGTGCGAGAGAAGGGTTAGCACAACGCCTGTGAGGAATAGAAGTTCGATCACAGTAGGGAGTTCTCCCGCCCATTCTTGGGAGATATTGGTTACGGGGGTAGTTTCCCTGCCATACTGCGACCACGCATGCTGAGATGAGAGCGTCCCGAGGGCGTCCCGTGCCCTGCGGTATTCTGCATCAACATCGGGAAATTAGCCCGCTAACGCTCCCCAAAATCCAGACATACCAGCAGTGATCCATCCCGAAATATTCCCCGCGATGATATCTCCCCGATACCGCGACGCCGACATAGATTCGAGGGCTCTCAGGCGCAGGTATGCTGCGTTGTCAGAGTACACTATATACGCTGAGGATATGTTTGCGGTCAGCTGAGCTCCTCGCTGCAGGAAGTAGAATCACATTTCATCCACAGGGTCCGATGAGCCGCCAAGGTCAACACCGGGCGCACGATGGCGAGCAGCGTGAATAACAGGCCCCCGCTCTTTTGCTGGGATATAAATGCCAGCTGGTTGATGAGCCCGAAGAGTCGCTGGGCTGCTTCGCAGAGACCCTCGAATGAGCGCCACGCATCGTGCGAGTCCGCCTGCGACTTGCTACCACCGTCTAGCATACGGCAACATCAGCGAATGCAGTAGGGGCAGGGGGTCTAGTACCTGTGGACGTCGGCATATCGAGGCGCAGATTTGCTAGAATTGAGATCGTCAGCGTCGCCTCGGCGTTCCTGTCAAATGGGCGCACCCTGGAGCAGATGATCCTCGAAGTGGAGCTGGATGCGAGACTCAAGGATTGGAGAGATATATTCCCTAGACTCACTCAGTTCCGAGAAAAGGAAACAAGGAATGACCCACCGCGCCCATTTCGTCGTCGCAGTCAAGCCCCCGCATATCAGCCGCGCCACAATGGCCTGAGTTATCGCATTCACGTCCGGCCGTCCTTCCACAAGACCCATTTCGATCTGCAAGGTGGTCAGAAAACCAGAAATCACCGACCGGCCGAGAGTAATACGATTTGCAAGAGTCGGCCAGAGACGTATAGCATCAACACCGATTCCACCCCGCCCCATAGCTTCAAGAAGACGAAAACGACGATCAGGTACGGATTAAGGTGATAGAGCTCCTTGAGAAACCGGAGGACAAGTGGATATGCCGCCCTAACGCTGTTCCATTTATCCATGGTGGCCCCAAATCCTCTGGAGACCGTTTCTTGGGCAAGGAGGACCCGCCACACCCCGAGATCGAGCGAGGTGTAGGCATCGGCATCGCCGACTGTCGATGGATGCTTCAGAGTTGGGCTGGCAACTCTCTCCACGGTGGCTCCCATTGGAAGAGGGACCGGGACCGGGACTAAGAGTGGCGCCAGGGTCGGTTTTACTCTAATGGGGTTCGGGCTGTGCATTGGCATTCCGCTTACCGACTCATGTTGATGGCAATGCAGGCGGGCCGCGGCTGCTGTGCAGTCGCTCGGTGATATTTGAAGTGCCGACGCCGACTGCTGTAACCGGGGGGCGACAGTAAATATCATTTCCTTGCTTAGCAGCTAACAGCGCTCACCAGCAGGCCCACAGGACGGAGATTCCCCTCCAGGGCTCCGTGATAAAATCCTCGTTGTCTGACGTCTGTAAGCAACCTGCAAGCTTTCATGACAGTAAGTATGGAGCCAGGATTCTTCGAGCCTCGAGGGATGCCGAATTGGAAATACCCCCTCATCCGGCGGCCGCTGAGCACTGCGGGAGCTAACTCCGGCGCAGTGCCAAATGGTTTCATCTGAGAATGCCTCTCCCCTATCCGTGTCTGTGGCGTGTTTGTAGGTGTCTGTACGGTCTGTCACAGACTAGGGAAGTCTTTGACAGACCGTACAGACACGAATAGACCAGGTCCAGTTTCCAGATGTTGCTCAGAATTCTTTTGTAAGAAGGAGCAAATCCAAATTGGGATAAGAGTCAAATTCGGGAACTTCCCGTGATGCCACGCCGTCATTGTGTGTCATGACACAGAGGCGTCACGGCACGGCCACAGGGCAGTCAAGGAAGCTGTCAAGGACGTGGTTTGGAGGTCCGATCCGGACTCTCCGGACAAATTTTGAAATTTTGCCCCTGACCAAGTCCGGACAAATGGGCCTACTGAGCGCGCCAGGTCTGAGGCAGTCTGAGGCAAAGTCCGGACAATAGACGCCAAGAGCATCGAGGTCTGATCCCCATCCGGACATTTGATGGTAAAAGCTTAACCTGGCCGATGGTGGCCTGCGGTGGCCCTCGAGCTCGGTCTACAGACAATGGTAGATATCTACAGTGGCATGTACATCAATACATTCAATTGTGTCCGAGAGCCTCTTAGATTTTCTTATTGTACAGGTGTACGAAGATGACACGGCGGACAATCAGATGTCACTTGCGCTTTGAGAGGCTACAGTCACTCAGACTGTCACTTGCGGTGTCGGCTTACTGTCACTTGCAATTCCTTTGTGCGCTTTCCTTTGTCTTGTGGCCACCCGGCTTTGTTTGCTTTGTTGCCAATGGCCACACTGATATTTGGTCGGAATTCGGGCGAAAAACATTTGCAGCTGAAAAGACGAGAGCTCTATGTCACAACCGTGAGTTTCGCACCAATTTTCCCGGGCAAGATTGTCCATTGTGAAGTCGGATTCGGACTGGTTGATAAGATCTAGACGAACCGATCAGTCAAGATTATATTTGAGATAGCGTGTGATAAGATAAGATTGAGCTGTCCCAACAATCGGAAAATACGGTAAGTCGAAGGCATATGGCATACTATTCTAGGAAGCCAAAAACATCGTTTCTAGGTTCCGAACCAGCCCCGGGTTTTAGTTGTCCTTCATTTAACAGCCTCTTCAAATTGTAGGGTAGACCTACTTGACGTGTCGAGAATTCGTGTAGATATTATGATTGTGCTCGTGCCCTTGATGAGGTCAGTTTCAAATAATTACATTCAGATCAACGAGCCACTGACTAATTGCGCTAAATACTCTGCGGGAACCCTCCAAAGTTATAGGGCGTAAACTGTAAGCGCAGAACACGCTATCTCAAATATAATCTTGACTGATCGGTTCGGCTAGATCTTATCAACCAGTCCGAATCCGACTTCACAATGGACAATCTTGCCCGGGAAAATTGGTGCGAAACTCACGGTTGTGACATAGAGCTCTCATCTTTTCAGCTGCAAATGTTTTTCGCCCGAATTTCGACCAAATATCAGTGTGGCCATTGGCAACGAAGCAAACAAAGCCGGGTGGCCACAAGACAAAGGAAAGCGCACCAAGGAATTGCAAGTGACAGTAGGCCAGCACCAGAAGTGACAGTCCGAGTGACTGTAGCCTCTCAAAGCGCAAGTGACATCTGATTGTCCGCCGTGTGAATACCGGCGTCATTTCAGGATTATCCCTCTGGTCCCTATGATAGTCCGGACAAAGAAAAAATCAGACATAGGTGAGGACCAGAATTCGGACAAAATTTGAGGCCCCGGACAGGTCCAAAGTCGGGACAAATCTTTTGAGGACCCGAAATCGGGATCGGACCTCCAAACCCATAATCGCCGGTCCTCACGTGAAGCTTCTTTGCTTTTGACGATTTCTCGGCAAGAAACCGGCTCAACTGGTTCACCTTTCGTCCATTGCTTCATCCAGCAGGATTCAACTCCCGAGGGAGCTCTGTGACGCTTCATCCAACATCCATTGATCAAAGTCTCCAAGCACTTGAAGCAGATGCTGCAGATAGCTGCAGCTCCTCTCTTTAAGCGTCCGGATTCCACATGCAGACACATGAATATTGCCTGGCTTTTACCTCTTGGCTAGTTCTTGGCTGATCTCGACGATTGCAGCGTGTGGACTTCAAACTGGGCAGCAATGGAATCAGGGAGATCCTCGTCGGCTATCACCTTGGCTTGTTTCGATATCAGAGAGCTTCTTTCCGTTGAAGCGGACGCGTTGGGTGGCTGCGTATCTTGGACTTGCGTGCTCCGCATATCGACAACAACACTCCATGTGGCGATTGTGTGGAGAGCTCTTATCGAGTCTGCGACGCCAGGGTCCACGAGGTACACGACCGTGCACGACTAGTATAAAGGTCGCCCATGTTCATTCAATACGAATTAAAGTCTCCAGCATGTTCTCCTCTTCGGTCCGCGCTGCTCTTGCCACCCTGGTCCTGGCTGCCGCAGCAGTCACCGCAGACCCTGGACTGTCCCTGTCGCTCTCTGGTATGTATTCGCAGCCCCTTTACGGATTCAAATAGTCTCATTAACTCCCCACGTTCCTAGGACCCGCCTCGGTGTCCAGCGTCGGCTCGCTCCAGGTTGTCGCCACCCTGGTGAACACCGGATCCGTCGAGCTGAAGCTCCTGAACGACCCGCGGACCGTCCTCCACACCTTCGAGACGGACACCTTCGCCATCGCCGATGCTGCCGGAAACTCGCCCTCGTTCAAGGGCGCGCTCGTCAAGTACGTCCCGGAGAAGGTCGTCGCCGCCAACAAGGACAGCTCCTTCACCGTTCTCGCCCCCGGCGCGTCCATCGAGATCACCCACGACCGTCCGTCAAAGTTTCTTCTCTTGGTTCGATCAAATACTCACAAAGCCTTCCTTCAGTCTCAAAGGCATACAACTTCACCGCCTCCGGTGAGTCGTCGTACGACATCATCGCGGCGAACAAGCTCCAATATATCGACCCTGCCACCAACGCCCTGGTGACGATCTTCGCCGACGCCGCGGATGCTGCCCACACCGCGTCCATCTCCGGCGAGCTCGCCATCGCGCGCCGCTCCGCCCTCGGCAAGCGCATCGCGTACCAGAGCTGCAGCACCAGCGAGAAGTCGGCCCTCGTCTCTGCTGCCGCCGCCGCGCAGACCTACGCCAACAACGCCAAGTCGTGCGTCTTTCCTTGATGTTGATTTGATGCTATCTTGCTTATGCTTGCGCGGGCCGTAGGTACCTCACCTCCAACACTGCGAGCACGACCCGCTGGGTGACGTGGTTCGGCACTTACACCGCTGCCCACCACACCACCGTCCTCAGCCACTACACCAAGATGGCCGCGGCCGCGTATGCTGACTACACTGTGCGTCACATTCTTCGACTTTGACACCCAGCTGATATCCCCCTGTGTAGTACGACTGCACCTGCACGGATTCCGACACCTACGCCTACGTCTACGCTGATGAGTGCGTTCTCTCCCCCCATTCTGCCTAATACCACATCTGACGCCCCCGCTATCAGGTTCGGCACCATTTACCTGTGCGGCGTCTTCTGGGACGCCTCGACCACCGGCACCGACTCCAAGGCCGGCACCCTCGTCCACGAGTCCTCGCACTTTGACGCCACCGCCGGCACCTCCGACCATGTCTACGGCCAGACCGCCGCCAAAGCGCTCGCGAAGAGCAACACCGCTCAGGCGTACGTCCCTTCCGTCTTCCCTTCTTTCGCGCTTTTATTGACGATGGGCAATAGGATCGACAACGCCGACAGCCACGAGTACTTCGCGGAGAACACCCCTTCCCAGTCGTAAACTTAACTTGCTCTGTGCTCTATCATATTTAAATGTAAGTACATACTGACATCTGGCTTTTTGAACGCAAAATACAACAAATTCAATTCGACCCTCGTGTGGTAGCCCCATTGTTCGTTCTCCTGTAAGCGTGATATACATCAGTCTAAATCCGATATAATTAGCGTCGGTATAGAAGAGAGTAGATTCCCAAGGATTAGATAGAAATGAGGAGGAAAGGGAGTAACGGCATAGCTGACCATGGCTCAAAATGGCAACTAAAGCGTTGCAGATCCAGATTGATCGTGAGATTTCTGCAGACCACCGGCAACTGCTGCGAATACTTATTCGTTGCATATTCTACCAAATCTGGACGCGACCGGAAGAGACGCCACCGCAGCTCAATTTTGGCTAAATTTGAACAGCACTTGTTCTGCAGTTCAGTGAGCTGTGCGAAACGGATGCAGAACTGCCCTAAAAAAAGCGCCGTATCTGAGACAGAGTTTTTGAGCTACAGCACTTAGCTGTCATGACAGTCAGACGTAAATTCTCCGCAAAGGTGGTTGAAAATGGCGAAGGTGTCCGGAACTTGCCGAGATCACGTCACGGATGTGACACCTCTGTACAGCCACCGGACAAGCTTGACCGGTGTCCACCATGATCGATAATCCACGGCCGCATTCAAAAGCGTTCGACTTTGTCGAGTGCAAATCTTCATGAAAATGCTCCCTCCCTCGGAAGCTGGGCTATGGACCTGCTGTCATAAAGCGGGCTATACTTTCCATCAACGCGTCATGCAAGTCATGTCAAGTCTGGATGACGACCCTGGCTCAGTTATCTGTGGTTTCCGAGGTTTTCCTGGCTTGAAAAAGGCTCAAGGCTCCGGGTTCTCCATGGAGAACAAATTCAAGGAACGATCGTGACTCAGTCTCAACCTCAACCTGTGTCTCTGCCTCTGGCGCGAACTTTAGCTTTTCCCAAAGGATTCCTCCGTCTCGGGAGAATTCCACCTGCGATCAATGCGTGTCAGCGCATTAAATCCTCATTGCAAGTTCTAGCCAGTTCCATACCCACGCTGACGCCATATGCATCACCTCACGTCATTGGTTCGCACCGACGCACACGTTGTCGCCACCCTTCTTCTTTGAACCACCACCACCACCACCTCCTCCTCTAACACTCGATGTCTCCTTCTCTCAGCCTCTGGTGCGTGGTGACGCCGGCCCCTTTACCTTGACTGAGCTCCCTTTGTCCAGTGTCATTCTGGGACTCGCAGCCGGTGGAGCCGCGCTGTCGGGCCTGCAAGCGCCGTCGTCGCCCACCCCGAACTCGAACGTCACCGTAACATGGACCTCGGACTCGTCCGACACGTAGGCCTATTCACCTGAGCTGGTGTTCAGCATTAATGAGGGAAACAGGACCCCGTTGACCCTCGCGCTCTTCAGCACGTCTGACCAGACCTTTGTGCGTCTCGCTTTATCATACTAGTTATTAACTCACTTCTATGCATAGAGTGGCGGTCTTGCCATCGCCAACAACGTCAACCCGCAAGATAACCGGGCGGCTTTCACGTTCCCTCAGGTCGTCGCAGGGTGCGTCCTCATTCCCAGTCTTTCCCACACCCCCCTACGTCTCCGCCCCATCTGTCAACTCCACTCCATCCGTCCCATTCAATCCGTCCAAAACATCACCCCACCGAGCATATGCCAATAATGCCATGCTCAGTCTACTCTATTATTAAATTCACTCCATCCCATCCAGCGCTCAAAGTCCGCTGATTCTGATAACAATGAATTAACCTAAAAACAGGTCATACACGCTGAGCTTCATCAGCGCGTCCGACACGAGTGATGTCCTCACGAGCAGCCCCGCGTTCTCCGTCGGCGCCGCGCCCGCGCCCCCAGCGTCCTCTGCGCCCGGCGCTAGCTCCGCCACAAACACCCGGTACGCTGCCCGCCTTCTCCTCCAAGCTCGTCGGCTTACATTTTCATCTCAGATCGGCAACAGCGACCGCCCCCGCATCCGCTGCCTCTTCCTCTGCCTCTTCCGCTGCGTCCGCCGCATCCGCAGCGACCTCGTCAGCAACCGCCGCGGCCTCGTCCGCATCTGCCGCAGGCTCATCCATCTCCGCCTCCCTCTCCTCCGTCGCGTCCTCCATCTCGAACGCGGCCTCCTCCGCGGCCTCCTCCGCCCGCTCCGTCGCATCCTCCGCCCTGTCCTCCGCGGCCTCCGGCGCGTCGGCCTCCGTGCCCTCCACGAGCAGCACCGGCGCCGCGCGCTCGCTCCACAGCGTTTCCTTCGCGCTCCACAGCGTGCCCCTCGCGCTCGTCTTCGGCGGCCTCGCCCTCGGTATCGCCGTCTAATAGCCTCGTTTCCTTTTCTCTTTCTTTTCCCTTCTACTTTTGTGATATGGATTCTCGCTCCCGGGACGCTCCCTCCTTTTCTGTGATGTATTATTAACATCATGATCCCCACACACGATTTTTCTTCTGTACATCCCTACTGTTGTAGTTTCTTTGTCACGACGTACGCTTTTCTTGTTTTTCTCGTTTGTGTTCCTGTATGTAGCAATTCCTTTGTTCATTTTATAGACATACTTAGCTACATATGCTCCCCAAAAGTATCCCGCGCGACCTTGCGCAGCGGGGGTTCTCGTGATCATTGGGCCGAGTGAATTATCTCAAAAGCTCCATAACGCGAACACAAACGGGAAATTCGTTGTAGCCGGGGACTGGGCCGAGAAATTGGTCGTGCGGCACGATCCGGGCCTGAATCGAACGGGGTCTTTCCTGAGGTGGAAAGACGGGAAGATGCGGACCATCCGCCACCGGGTCGGTGTTATTGTTGACTTGATTCTGCCTTGGTTTCCACTACCAAATGTGAAGCTCGTATCTCGCTTGTTGTAAGTAGGCTTCACAGCAGTAGAACAACCCTTCGATTCCGAGACCAATTAATTATTGTCAGGCAACAGCCTCGTCGACCTCGTATTCGGCACTACTTAGGAGACTGAAAATTGAAGCCTGATAAATGCCGTCGGAATTTGAAGTAGCGCAGAAGGTTTGTTCATGGGCACATATGATTCCACTCGAGCGCATACGCCGGGGCGGCCGCGTCAAAACACTTGTTCTTCGGCTTCTCATAATATTCCAAGATACGCGGCCAAAGCTCAAGCTTGAACGTCGTTGCGCCCGCACCAGCGAAGCGCTTGAACCCGCCCTTACCGCCGAACGCAGCGACGCTGTCGTTCTTGCGATTGTAGACGACGTTTTGAGACGGTCATGAACGGATTAAAATCTAGCAGTGGCTTGTAAAATGCCTCTGCGTCGGAGGCGGGGCCGAGGTAGAAGGGCAGCACCATGATGACTGTCTCGAAAGAGGCCGGTGGGGCAGTGAAGATGAATGGGCCTGAAGTCGGAGCGGTCGTATCATTTATGAGCGGCGCCAAAGCTGCGATGACCTCCTTGGCTCGATTAGCCGGAAATACGATAGTTCCCGTCCAGTATCTCGGTCAGCCTGCGGTTTAGGCTGGCAACGAGCTGAGTAGGATTGAAAGCGAGGCTGGCATGAAACCAGTGTGGGAGCAATGGCGCGCGCCCATGATCCGTTCTCTTAACGAATCCTCGGCCGTTGCATCCCTTTGGTTCAATCCCCATCCGGTGTATCCCTTCACTTCAAGTTTCAACTCTGTCCTCTACCAGCGATGTCCGGGCCCACCAACAGCTCATACACATACTTCTGAAACCATCCCAATGGCGCTGCCTACATTCCGTAGGGATCGCAGAATCGTCCCGGGGTCCTCGGAATCCATCCGAACATCCACTTTGGGTTATCGCAACTTTGAGTACTTGCACTTTCCGTGTCCCTTGGGGACGGGAAAGGTGCAAGGAGGTAACTAGAAAAATTGCCGGGTGGGTGTCATCCGAGGTTGTAGGCTTGAATTAATATTCTGAGTCCTTTTGTAGTGCACGACAAGTACACGTATTAGCAAAGAATACCGAAGGAAATGAGTCGGGTCGACCCGATCCCTACAGATGTCCCGCACTTCTGCAGGAAGACCAGCTAGTGTCCCTTGAGCCTGAATATTTCCGCTTCCCGGGCTGGTTGGTTACGCCGTTACGGATCATAACACTAAAATTGTAGAGAGACGGAAGGAAACCGGTTTTCATTTTATTTTATTCCAATGTATCTGACTCTTCCCAAGGTTGTATGTACATATGTGTTGACGGTCAAGAGTAGAGCCATTGAACCGTCTGAGGAATAGTCCATACCCCGGCATTTTTCAGAGGCCCGTCACTATCCCCGCGCCGGCACTAGCCGGAACGATAGAGGCGACAGTGGCCGCGGCGTCGGCAGTGTAGGTGTACGGCAGGCTCGTCAAGGTACCGGCGGCAAGCTGCAACCGACGGTCAACAATGTCCATGGGGTTTTTGAGCAGCGCCACTCACAGCGCCGAGAGTCGTGTTGGTGAAGACGTTACTGCGTTGGACGGCGCTGGAAAAGGAATGTGTAAGTAGATGGAAGATCCTGCGGCAATCAAGACGGCGTACAAGCCACCATTGAGCGTGGTCTCGACCGGGTTGACGACCTTTCAAGCGGTAAGTAAGGTGCAGAGCGAAGCTACGACGTCTGATGGAACAGCGTACGTTCGTGAACTGGTTATCTTCGATCAGGGTCTGAGCACCGTCGCGGGAGTCCACAGCACTGTCAAGAACATTGTCGAAGTAGTTGGAGTAAATGTGGCTGAGAGCATGACTTGTCAGCCTGAAAGTCGGGCCCGTGACCAAGAGAGATATTTACGCGGTACCGAAACGCAAAGATGGAGTGCGTGAATTGATTTCGAAGAAGTGGTTGTGGTGGTAGGTTACACTTAGCGGGGTGAGACAACGCTTCACGGGGAGAATGTAGGCACATACCGGAGATGGCCACTGTCCTCGTCACCGGTGTTGTCTGAGCCACCGACAAGAGAGCACTTGAAGTGTTGCTGGAACACGTTCCAGGAGACCGTCACGAAGCTACAAGACCGTCAGAGTCCCCCACGTAATGGAGCCATTAATATTCAGACGCACTCTGTGCCGTGGTCCATGTCGAGCTGGCCGTCGTAGAAGTCCTTGTCGTGGGTTAGGTCCGAGGTAAACTAGAAAGAGCTTCAAAGGATGCTGCGAAAACCATGAAAGGACCGTACGGTATTGTGCTGCGAGGCGCGATCAGTAGGCGATTATTTGGTGTAATCAATTATCAATTCTAGCATGAACGTACGTCAACCCAGATATTTGTAGAGGTCTGAAGCTCGATGAGGTCCGTCGGAGCAGGAGATTTTGACAGCTGCAGGTTGCGGAAAATTACGTTCGTTCCCTTCTGTTCGACGTTTAGTCATTCTGGGAAAGGCAGAATATTTTCTTTCAACTTGCCTTGACGCGGAACCCACCACCGGTGACGCCGGAGTTGGACCCAACGCCGACAACAGTCGTGCTATTAGACGGAATTAGCGCGTTCGCAACCACATTATCACTCCAGATACATACTGGTTCCCGACATCAATGGTTTCACCGTCTGGTCAATGCAGGTCAACCCAGGGGCGGTATCGACGGATTTAACAGCATACCTCCTGTAATGATGCCACTAATCTGAACAATCTTCGGAGTCGCTCCGGTGACCGCCGCGCGAAGCGCGGCAAGAGACGTGACGCTGTACGTACTTCCCTTCAGTCTAAATCAAATCTCAAGGGAAGCAGTCAAACGTCGTGGTGGCCCCCCCGGCACCTCCGGTCGTACCCCCATTCAAGGTTGCATAACCCACTAGTTGATTGACTGAGGTACACTTCAGAATGTGAACCCTCGACAATGTCGACGGCACTCACCGGGAGCAGCACGCCTGTCGATCGTGGCGGCGCTGACCAAAGTGACGAGAAGGGCAAGGACAGAAAGACGAGCGAACATGGCTGTGCGTTCTGACCGCGGGGAGTTACTGCTGTTGAGTGGCGACTCTGAAGGTAACCAGACCCTCGAGCACAACCGTTTTGTATGTTCAAACCGTACCGTCCGGACCGCCTCGAGAAAGAGGATCTTCCTCGGACTCAAACGAGGGGTGGTGACAATTGAGTAGAGAGGACTGAGCATCACATCCCCCAATAACTCGATCCTTCCTGGACTGCGTGTGTGTGCGACCACGCAAGTAAACGTTTAATTTCGGCAAAAAGGCATGATACGGTGACCTTCCGCAAATAGCTGCCGATCTCATGGAAATAATGTAACCGAGGTGGGCCGCGGCTCTATTCTACAGGTTCTGCTGTCAGCCAATCTTTGGGCCGCGAATCAAAAGCATGCCTGAGAAATCATCTGGTCGCAGCAAGCTAGCGGCTGAAATGCGAGGCATTCAGACTCGGATTGTAATAGAAATCCTGCCACTCGAAGCAGCATTCAAGAGGCGGAAAAAAGGCAGTCTGATGCAAGTTACGGCGACGCCTGAGCCCGGTCCGTCGGTGCGTGAGCGTCCGCAGGTGGCCCTATGATCATAATAAATGCGTCGTGATACTGTCGCAATAACACGTGCGAAGGGCTCACCTCATAGACTACTCGAACCGATATAATTAGTCCACTAGGGAGCCCACATTTAGGCCGAGTTCCTCAGACATCGTTTGGGAGTGTGGACCGGCTGACATACCCGCCTGATCAGAAATGCGTCGTAAAACAGCATTGTGAGCACATGCAAAACTGGTCGTGCCGACAAAATCCCGGAAGGTCACAGCAGTAGAAATTCTACTGCATGAGCAGAAGCCACAGATGAGCTGTGTCCACTGGAGTTCGAACTGTATGAACGGTGAAGATGGTGGAAAGAAGTCGTAAGCGACTGCCTCGGCGACTGCGCAGCGCTAGATTGGACCCGCATTCGACCGGCTTGTGAGCAATGTACGGAGAGACTTTGTCGTTGTGCTGGGGTCGTAGAGGTCCTGAGGCCCCAGATTTACGTAAATCTAGTCAAAGTCAGGGCGGAAAGAGGCCACGCTGTCTGCGCATCACCTCTGCGAATATAACTTGGGTAAGCAACGGCATGGACCCGAGACATTCTGGGTATTCTGAGGGCTTTCTATGGCACCTTATCCTCCTGGAAAGATACCGCATTACCATTCGCGGTCCAGAAACATCGGTTGTCTAGGAAGCGGTGGTCTGAGCCATTGAGACCTCACGGCACGGTGAAAGACTGAAGCGAAGGATTATCAGCGTAAATATACGCCGTTGCCCGAGCACTGGCCAGATGTTGGACATGCCGCATGGTGGTTGCGCGCAGGAGGGGTTGATGGCGGCAATTCGCGAATGGACACGTGATCTCTCTCTTTCCCACAACGCGCTGTTTTTTAGACACCGGCCTTCGTCTAGCGATAGCCTCTGCAGTTTCGACGGCTGTCGACGGTAGGCCCCCGGTCACTCGGTAACTAGGTCCGCCGGAGGCCCGAAATTTTCGTTGATTTACCTTACGATTTTAGGCCTCCGAGTCCAGGGCGTTGATTTACCTTATGTCGGACCTAGTTCCAGCCGGTAAAATGACCCAAAATTCCGATTTTCCCTCCATGATCTGAAATTTTAGTAGCTTTCGTCCGTATGAGCTGTGGGTCGCATTCAGGATGAAATTCCGCATAAGACTCATCGTTTCTGGTGGCTGGCCATGCCCCAAGGCCGTAAAAAAATTTCGCGCTGCGCGCGATTTACTTTATGACGGACCTAGTGGCCTGGCTTTCGGGTTGCTTTACCTTACGATGCGGACGCGCGAAGGCCAATTTTTGGGTGTTGATTTACTTTACACCGGACCTAGTTATCCCCGAGTGACCGGGGGCCTTCGACGGTGGCCGGGTAAAGTTTCGGTAGGGCTCGGCCATCAAGGAGACATCGCCTCATGCCGGCAGCCGCGTGGACTCTGACCCGATTCCGAGAATGCCTGCGGGTTTTCCAACCTCTCAGTTTCCTCAAGCTCCGTCGCCCCACCCGGGTATCTCATCCAGCCTCTAGGGAACGGCTACCTGAAGTTCTCTCCCTGGCACGAATGCACCTCGGGTTCTCTGCCACTGCGAGAACGCAGTAACACCTTAGGCTCGCATTCTCGCCGATCCTTCGCACTCCCTGAACGGATTAAGACCTTCCATGATCTCCTTGCCGAATGGGTCACGTTTGAATAGCCTGGTTGCGCGCGAGCCATTGGAGCCATCAGGTGGCTTTTTGGCCGTGCGCAAGTGAATGGCTCCCCCGCCAAAACATAACGTCAAACGACTTCAATGGAGCCATTCGCCCACCATTCATCAATCAAATGGCTCGTGTGCAACCTCTCTAATATCAAATAAACGACGTACGCACCACAGCTTAACGCATGAAGGCCCTAATATTCGCGCGTATGATTCATGGCATCCAAGCTGAAGCGCTGCGCCTACGGGGTACATCGCTTGATTCATCAGCGAATTAGAGGATGCGAATCAGCTTCCGATGTGCGTTTGATCTATTTCGGTGCGCGTGCTTTGTACTCGGAGTCATACCCTTTGATAAATTTCAACGCCCGGCGATTTATACCAGCGTTCACTGCTCCAATGCTTTCCACCATCAAAGTTGAGCGATAACAATACACAGCCTCGTTCATCGGGACGGAACCATGTCCGTGATTTCGTACGTGGTGACGGCAGCCTTTTGACCTCTACCACAACATGGACCTGAAATTCATCGTTCAAGATGGCGCCTCCTTGAAGAACAGGCGACCCCGAGCATGCGATATGTGCAGGCAAAGAAAAAGTGGGTGGAACTGCTGCGCTGTGATATCCGACTCACTGAATTTCCCTCTGACATGCAGGACGCTGTAGGACTTCGGCTAATTCAAAATATCGTGTACTGAAACCCAGCTGAGGCGATGGCGGGGAACGATGCAACCACTGTGCGAAGTACGACTTCACATGCACCTATGTTGTACCAGCACCGGTATCTTCCCCCTGGCGTTCGCCAACCATATTCTGATCTGCGCCCTAGCTCCGAACCGTCGCGCCGGTGCACGACCCAGAGCACGGCTATGACCATGAATATATCAAAAACCTGAAGCTGCGACTGAACCGCGCGGAAGCATCGCTCCGAGAAACAACAGATCGTGAACCTTCTGTGACCCCCGTGGTCGGCAGAGCTATTGAAAACCTCTCAGAACCTTTCAAGCCTCCCCATCCCGATGATTCCGAATTTCTCGATATCGCGGACAGCTTCCGAGCACTGTCCCTCGACTCGGCACCTCCCGATCCCGGATTCCAAGGGAAATCCAGCGCTGCCATGTTAGTCAAAATGGCGGTCTCGGTAAAGTCTAGTCAAACGGATCGACCTCAAATTAGTTATCCCTCGGCTCCCAAACCTTGGAAGCTGAAACCGGTACGCATCCATTAACGAAGAAGTACAACTACCAACGTCTCCTTGTCAGTGGGACCGGAGCACCATGACCGCTCGAAATTTCCTGTCGTTTCCAGATGACGATGTGTTGGAGTCCCTGGTGTCTCTATATTTCTCACACGTCAACCTGTTAATCCCGTTGCTCCATCGCCCTACATTCGAGCAGGGCATCACGCAGCAGCTTCACAGGCATCACACCGGCTTCGCATCGACCCTCCTCCTCGTCTGCGCAGTGGGTTCGCTGTATCTGGCAGATATCAGTGTGTCCAAGAAGGAGCGCGAGGCACTGGGATGGAGCTGTTACAATCAGGTCGAGCTCTGCGGCCATCGTCTGCACCAGCAAGCCACGCTATACGACCTCCAAGCCTATTGCGTCCGTTCTCTCTCCCAGTCTGAGTCATCTCAACGACCTGCCATTTTTTTCACAGCTTGCCGCTGAGTTTCTGGAGCGCACCTCCAATCCTCGCTTCTGCTGGTCCATTGTCTCGTTTGGGTTGCGGATTGGGGAAGACATAGGTGCCCATCGTCGTAAAGTCAGGACCCCAACAATTACAACTGAAGAGGAGCTTGAAAAGCGCGCGTTTTGGCAAGTAGATACCCCGCCACCTATTATGCTGGATTTTTTCTGAGAGTACGGTCCAGGTTCCTGCAATTATTCGACACCCAACTCTGTGCGACGTTGGGCCGATCAGTGATGTATGATCCCCTCCAGTCCGTTTGTCTTTATCAATCAATTACGCAACTCATTCGCCTCGGGTAGTTTCGATATCAGCCTGCCGTCCGAGTGCGATGATGAGTATTGGGAGTCCTCGGGTCCAGGTTGCCAGCCGCCAAATCGCCCAGCCACCGTGGCATTCATTAACTGCCTCCTCGGCTTGAATCGCACGCTGCATCTCACGTTGAGACTTTTTGTACGCTTCCACCTTTTCCGATCTCCCCGGTCTTAACCTCCCCTCTTCATTATTTCAGTATTCCACCACCAGGTCCCACACGGTCATGGGTATATCAGACCTGCGGCCTATTGTATTAAAACTAGACTCTGCGCTAGACAAATGGTTCAGCTCCATCCCCCCGCACTGTGCGTTCCCGCCCCGACTTAGTAACTGAATTAATGTTCCACAGTGAGCTGGGATCCCGCTCGTTCAGACGAGCTGTTCTTCCATCAGTCGGCCGCCCTGCACTGCGCCTTTTATTACACGCGTATTCTCGTACACCGTGCATTCCTTCCGGCAGTACGCCCTGAAACGCAGACGGTAAGTCCGATATTCTAATCAAGTACATCATCTCACGTCTGTGGTTTAACTTTTAGGGAATCTCCGCTGTCGCGACATGCAACGAGGCTGCCCGGAACTGCATACAGGTGGCAGACATCCAACGACGCTGGAGACCCGATCATCCGTTGTTATTCAGCCAAGTGCGTGCACTCCAGTGCGGGTGATCCTCGTCTAATACCAGCTTCTGTGCAGACCGCGATTTTCACCTCGGCCATGATTTTGATACTCGACATGTGGGACGAAACCACGACACCGGGCCCGGAAGATGCGAACGAAGCGCTCGCGTACATCCATATAGCCATTGACGTGCTGAAATGCAACCAGGAGCGGTGAGCGCGGATCCACCCTCCAACTTCGAATTGCCTGCCTGACCTAACCAATCAACCAGTTGGCCTTCGTCCGTATTTTTTCTGTGCGCATGGGCCCTTTAGACTCGCTCACCGACACTGATACTTGGGCCTTAGGTCCGTGCTGGAGAAGTTGGCTTCGATGGATCCTCCTGCTGCGGGGGGATCCGAGCCCCTCCTTCCCAGCATCCATGAGTACTTATACAGCACTCGTGAAGACTCTTCCTCCTCCGTCGTGCTTGGAAATATGTGCGCCACAGGGGAACGCGCAGAATCTCAGCCGATTCCTTGGACGCCAAGTTTCCCTTCACAACCGACTCTATTTGCGAACGAATCTCGACCAGTGCCAGTCCCTCCTGTCTTTGTGGGGGATGCGGAAATTCGCTCTACGCGATTCCACCGACCGTACAACATCAACTTGGACATCTGACGGGGTTTCATAGTACAAGACGCAGCATAGAATAAAATAAATCCAACGCTACAGTAGTAACAATAGCCCCCACTCCAGATCAAAGCGTGAGCGCTTGTAAGTAATCCATCCGTGGAAGTGAGGAACGGGCCAAAAAGTCTTCGTTGCACGTCCAGGACCCCATCATTTTGAGAACTGGAGCTGGAGACTCACAAAACACCCTTTTCGGCGCCGCATGTGGTGGCCCACGAAAGTGCAGATACACGAATTATTGAACATGCTTTGAACCGTCCACGTGTCATGTTGCTGAGTCAGAGACGCTGACATCTATCTTAGTCTTCTATCTCTGCTTTTAACCACGATGTCGCTCTCGGGATTACCTCTGGATGCTATCCTTGAGCTTACCTTTTTTCTGGATTTAGAGGATTCTGTTCGCCTTCTTGCCGTAAGCCGGGTTATTCTTAGATCCACGATCGAAACGAAATCTTGACCTCTCGCGCTAGACATGCACATCCTTCCAAACCCTGCTGTCCCTGAAGGATTTCTGGCTGAAGACGCTGCATAGGATGGAGTCGGTCCACATGCAGCCGCTGCCATGTCCGTTTGGCGTCGATGTTCCGCACCTACCTACGGAACGCCTTCGGAAACTCGCCATCCACGCATATTTCCTGAAGAAAAATTGGGCCTCAGACCGCGCAATTCCCGTGTCTGTGCGCACTTTTGCGCTCGGCGAAGACTACCGCGAGATTTGTGTGATTCCTGGGACGAATCTTGTCATCACGAACTCACATGACCGACTGGTATGCTGGCATACGATTTCCGGTGCCCGTCTAGGCAGTATAGACCATGAAGATGCAGACGCCAGTTGCCTTATCGGCCGGGCTCCTCCATTCCAGCTCCCCGGCCAATGTTTTATTGGACTGTCATGTCAGAGCAGGTGGGTGATTATTTAGCTTCACTGCTGGTACAGAATTAACAAAATCCAGGATGAAGCTAACCTTAGTCGTAGTCAAAATTGACTACCGGCAAGACGACGTCACGGTGTCTAAAACCTACTCGAACACCGTGCCTACTCTCGACTTCCGGCCGATTGCAATTCCGGACGTGGCGTTGAACGAGGAAACGATCGGAATGGTTTTCACGAGCCACATCGATCAGTTGACTACATTGGTGTACTGTCATTTCACGGACAGCGCGATTCACAGGGTACCTCTGGGTATTCGTATGGGGTCTCTCCCCGTCTGCACTTGGCATCATGGGCATTTTTACATCCACGGCCAGGACCTCCGTGAACCCGCCGTCATTGTCCGAGTGCGGGTAGATCCCCCACATTCCACAGACTCCGGCGTCCACCACGACATGGAGATAATCCCAATCAAAATCCCCTCCTCCATTCCCGATTCCCACCTGAGATGCATATCAATCGGTCTCCCCCAGCTGCTCCCTCCGAAATACGGCGTCTTCAATATTACACGGCGGACCTCGGACAATTTTGCCAATCGGCCGACTGACCGATTGCGCAGCGTCCACTTTTGGCCAGCCGCAGATAGCGGCTCCCGCCTCGAATTCGGGGAATTATGCTTCTACGAGCATCACTCCGAGGTTACGGGGCTTGTCGCAGGATTATCTGGCAGGTACGGCGCGATCATGGACATGGCTCAGCGCACGAGCTCCATGAAGCCCAAAAACGGTCTAGGGCTCGTGCATTATGCTGCGCACCCCGTCCCAGGTGCTACCTTCCATCGACTGGATACGTCCAACGTGGAAATCAACTTCTACACAGCTGTTCTTGCATTAGACGATGTCCTCGGCGCGGTATATGTTACTCACATCGGCGAAGGTAATACGGCGACCCTGTCTGTGCTATCTTACGCGTAAAAACGGTGTTGTATTTTCATGCGCGTTTTAGGTGAAAGCTTTACATATGTACGCTTCTCGACTCTTAAAATTTAACCAAAACGTAATCCTTTGACGAACGGCAAGATTAGATGGACTCACATCCCTCTTCCTGCTTACTTCCCGCCATGACCTATCCGAAGAGCCCTCCACAAGGCGAAAGCTGGCCCCTTTTTTCATGTAACCAAATCCCTCTGGACGAAGACGGTGTCAGTGCATGGAATCTTCTCCTCTCCGCCGAAAAAGCTGCTCTGGCGCTCCCGAAGCTTGCCGCTAAGCACCGGGACAAGCTCGTGGCCGTTCGCCTGGTCGCCTGGTTCGGCTTCCCGCAGTACGGCCAGATCATTCCGTACGAGCGCTTGCTTTTGAAGGTGAATTCTTGTAATCACGTGGCGGCACCACCGGGGGATCCCGCGAAACTCGAACAGCGCCACAACAACGCTTTTGTGTTGGGCCTAGACCTACGAAACCATCTACTTCGTGTGTGTGCGTATACAGTAGATACCCCCTGCACCGACGACGCTCATTCTCTCCTTACTGACGGAGCTCTTTGTCTTAGTTTACTCGCGCACCGATCGTACCCCAACCCACATCTGCTCATGCCCGCCGGTCCTACGATCAGCACCGAGCTCTGATCCTATGCTCGCTATTGACGGGGTTACTTCGAGTGCCTCTTCTGGGATTCTCCGCGGGGTCGGTTTCACAACCAACACGCTTACTGATCCCATCCGACGCGCTCTTCCCGAAATCACGTCAAAAATGCTGAATTTCATAGCCACATTCGACGATGCTGAAATAAGGACACATAAGCAGGCCAAAGACGATGTGAGTCCTTGCATTCACCGCTGGCTCTTGTTGATCCAGTCTGCAGGCTTTCTTGAGATGAAAATGTGTTTTGACGGGTTATTATGATAAGGTTACCCTCATGGGGCTTCCCGAAATCAACGCAAAATCCGTGGCAAAGGATCCTCACGCTTTTATCAGGAACACGGTCCTCGCTCGCCATTCGGAGACGTTTTTCCGGCAGGTGCCAAAGCCGTCCAGAACAGTGACGCTACGTCTCAATCCTCAAGCGAATCGGGACTGCGAAACCCATGGCATCCCCCGCCATCTACTCAAGCTCCCCGATCCGCAGCTGATGGCGATGCGCGCGGGTGGCTGCCATGTCGGGCGCGGCTGATCAATGCCGACGACTCGTGGAGGACAGGGATGGTGCGGAGACATTGGCAGATGCAGAGGCCACAGTTCACCTTCTGAATTCGCTTCTGCTTACTCTGACCGCTGGAGTCCAAGGTTCAAACCGTCAATTCCTCCTCTTACCATGAGTTGATCTACTTTCCTGTCGCCGATAGTCTTCGCTCAGAAATGCCATGATTTATTATAAGACCAAGCACGCATATTCCAATCCGTCGCTTCACCAAAGCAGGAGCACCCCGAGCTACCAACGAAGCACTCACTGATGCCCGACGGTCGATCTCGCCATCGTACTTGACAAACGACGGACACGCCCGTCCTAAAAAAACAAAACGGCAGGACGACTTTGGCGGGCGCCTCTTTCAGCGCCCAAGTATAGCGACACCCCAAATCAAAAAAATTAGGCTCTCTAAGTCTATAGCGTACATAGTTACATTAGATTGTTAGAACGTACAACAGGTCCACGAACAAGGCATTCGTCGGTCGCAACACCTCGTACCAAAAAACCGAAAGAGCCACTACTCCCAGGAACCGCGCGGGCAGAGGACGAGCGACCGATCCTCCGCGACGCCACGCGCGCACATCCCACGCATTGAGGGACACCGGAGCATGACGCGCGTCATCGTCGTGGATACGACACGCGTCTGAGTTGCCGCCGAGTGCCCATTGGAGCTGGAAGCGCCACGGAGGCGGAGATTGCTGACGGACGATATAGGCACGCGACGGACGACAGTATACAGTCCTCGCGGCAGCACGAGACATCAGACCCTCTTGTCCGAGGTAATGGACTCCAGGACCAACACCTGCGCTCCCCACCCCCGACCGCCATTCGGATGAAGGCCGCCACGAGAGGAGGAGGTGCAAGGAGGGACAGTCGCACAGAGAAGAAGCCCTTTGACGGCGTGCTCTGCGGGGGGGATGGTGGGGACGGCGGAGGGGGTAAGGATGACGAGCGGAGCAGCTGGCGGGAGTACAGGGACGACGGCACACTAGAGGGGCGGAAGGCACAGCGACTCGCTATGTAGATGGCGGTGGGCGAGAGGAGCATGAAGCACGGAAGACACGTGCTGGTTAACACTCTCGATCCACACCCCTCCCCTTCTCATCCCCGTCCACGCTCGCCCTCGCATCCTTGGATGCTCGGGGGCGTATCCTCCCTCTCCCTCTGCCCGTCAATCCGCCGGGCCCTCCAAAGCCGCAGCAGAAGTGCCGGTGCGTTCAGGAGGTAGCGCTGAATGCGGTGCTGCGCGGGCGAGGAGAAGGAGGCGGATGCAAGGGCGGAGGACGGCGCGAGGGAGGAGGGAGAGGAGCCGAATGCAGACGCGGACGCGGACACGGAGGCGAGAGGGTACCAGACGCGGACGCGAGCGAGAAGGTGGAGGACGCCAGACGCGTCCCACACGTTCCTCGCCATCGTCCACCTCCGACCAGCGTAGTCGTATTTGTTGTGGGACTGCGGTTCTCCGAAAGAACAGCCCGTGGAGGGAGAATGGATGGAGGGTGGAAGAGGCAGAGGCGAGGATGTATGGGGATGTCTTCCGCGCAGAGATCACCGTCCTCGCGGGCGAGCTGGCAAGCACGTCCTCCCCTCCCACCGCCCGCCATCCGTCATCACCCGCGCACAGAGATCCGCGTCCTTCTCCCTTCCACCCCCGGTGTCGACTGCAGTTACACGACGCGCTCGTAATCTGCGGCGACATAGCGCACTCGAGAACGAGATCCTGTGCATCGTCGAGCCAGCCCCGTCCGCAGCGGAGTGCTCACGACGTCCGCCTGCGACAGGGAGACGGAGGCGAGGGGATCGTCGGCGGCGCAGGCAAGCATCGGCCGACACTGTACAATACGTCAGACCCTCTCGTCCAGGGGAACGGAATCCGGCACCAGCAGCTGAGCTCCCCACCCCCAAACCCTCCACAGCGACGACCACGACGAGGGAGATGAGTCGAGGAAGAGAGCGTCGGCGACGCGGTAGACGGGCGAAGAGCAGAGGTGAGCGGATATCCGAGCCGATCCCTGCCGCTCGTCTGGAACTCGCCAGGAGAGGTAGCATGCGGCGCACACCTCCTTCCCGCTCGCCGTGAGCTCGCGAGGAGCTCGCCCCGCCGCCTCCCCCACCCACCATCCCCGCAGGGTGCAGAGCCGTAAAGGAGGGCGACGGGAGTCGAGGGAGGACACGCTGTTCTCGTCAGGGATTCGAAAAGATTGCGTCATCCAGCACGCCCCCGATGACGAAGGAGGAAGAGTCCATGTCTCCGGCGCGCATCCGGGGCCGGGAAGAGCTTGAGGAGGAGGGGACGAGGGTGCTAAGGAGGAAGAGCGGATATGTACGCCTCGAGAGGGGATATGTATGTTTCGAGAAGGGGAACGTGCGGTTTGGGGGAGCGTACGGAGGGTGGAGGGCGTGCTGAGGGGAGAGCGTGCTCGAGCAGGAGACGAAAGGCGCTGACGGCAGGGTCATCCTCCACACCCGCGATGCAGAAGGCCGGGATTGCCTGCGATACCTGCGCCTTGAATTGCTTGCCTAGCGTATCGCCAGCGCGCACTCGCTCCCGAATCTCCCAACGGCGTGGGCGTCCACAGAAAAGCTCTTCGTCGGGGGAAATAACGTGCTTCGTCCGGGGCAGATAACCCTCCTCGTCTTCGTCGCACTCTCCCCTTCGTCTTCATCTGCGCTGATATGACATGGGTCGCGAGGGGCGGAAGGGAATCCGCCGGGCGACGTCTGTGGGAGCAGACGCCGTAGTCTGGGGAGCAGAGTCATTCGATCCACCCAGCGGTAATGGCTCGTCGCCATCGTACGTGCTTGCGGCGGCCGCTCCTCCCTCCCCGCCCGCCGGTCCTTCCATCCTTTCCATCTCTGCCTCCCACGCTGCCCCCGCATCTTTGTTCCCCTCCCTTGCCTCCCCTCCCCCATTATCGCTCTACATCCTCCCCTCCCTCTCTCCCATCCTCTCCCGCCCGCGCTCACCACCAATGTGCGGGGCGTGTCGGGGCGTGGGAAGGGTGTTTGGGTAGACGGTGGGCGGAGGGCGGGGAGGCCGTGCGCGCCGGGGGCAAGGGAGGAGGGGTACGCGCCGGGCGGGGCGGGCGGCGGGGCGTAGATGCGGGGCAGCGGGCGCTGGAAGGACAACGACGCGTGGCCCGCGGCGAATCCGGGGACGGGGGAGGAGGACGGGGCGGGGGCGTGGATGAGGGCGCCGGCGTACGGGCGCGCATACTTGTCCCAGCACTTGCTGCACGGGTGCGTCGGATCCGCGTGCGTGTTATTGCCTGCATCGTTAGTTAGCTGAGGTGTTTTTGCCGCGAGGAGAGTGGAGACGTACCCCTGCTGCACTCGTAGTGCGGGGGGTAGACGAGCATGTTGCCGCCGCGGAGGAGCGGGTGCCCGGGGACGGGTACGCTGGTGGGGCGTCCGTCGTCGGGAACGCCTGCGCCTGCTGGAGGCGGGGCGCCGGGTGGCGGCGGGTAGTGCGTCGTCGGCGGTGGTATCGGCGGCGGCGGATAACCCGAGGCTGGGCCGTTGCTCGCGCGCGCCCCGGAGACGTCGGAGAAAGCGCCCGGCGGGACGCTGGTCGTCGCGTTAACTCTGTCTCACGGATTGACATCGTCCCATTGTCAGAAATCGACCTGCAATTCCTTGAAGGCTGTAAACAAGCAGGATAAGAAAAAATCAATAAGAATCATGGTGATCGCCGGAACGGTGGTGGTCGGCAACCCTGCCGGAAATCAATGATGTGAAATCTGGTATTGCCGCATTAGGGAAGTGAGCCCCTATTTCATCCTTGAGAGCTCTTCGAGCTCTCTACTGGCGTCCGACTATTCCAATGCTCTGATGCAAGCTCAAACTTAGTCTAGGATGGATTACAGATCATCTGGCTACAATAATAACATAGATTAAATGAATCGCTACTTGGAGGTGTCAGCCAAAATTGCACCGGTTCTTTTAAGCTGAGTACTTCTGCTGCCTTCATAATATTTTGCATGCACACACATAATACTCTCAGGAATAACAGCTACTTTTCCAAATTTTCAATTTCCCTCTCGTTCTCTCAGGGTGTGCCTTTGGATTGTGTAGAATGGCCATTCTACCTACTTCCGCTCAAGTTATTCAAACTCGAAAAAGTAGACGTCCTTCAGATGACTGCACTTTTCACCATATATACTAAGTGGAAAAGTGCCTGCATGGGGAGCAATTTCTCATGACCATCATTTCAGATGTGTTGGAGTTTGAAATTAACGGCGCGTTGCCGACCACCAGGAACACAATCTGGCTACCTTGGCGAGGATGGACTCGGAGCCGTCGCTCATTTCTTTTTCGTCCGTTTTCGTCCAACTTTCTTTATATTCGGGACGGCTACATGCATAGCTCTCGTAATCCGAAGAGATTCGGATGAGAACTCATAGGGCAATGGTGCATTTTGCGAATCTGGTCAATTTTGCCGACCGAAACGGGTCATAGTAAAGAGATGGCAGTGAACACTGAGCTAGCGTCTCGCGTGCGCTAACCCCTGGAATGTGTGTGTGTTCTGTCAACATTGTGGAGAACTCTGTTAGGATCAACACCCGAGCAGTACTACATATTTGTCTTAGTACACTCGTAGTTCAGCCATTTGATATAATATCCCCACTCCAGTGTCACATATTCGGCAACGCTGGTGCGGGCCTTGGCGGTCCACCTTTTCCAGGATTCCCATCTCAACTCATTCGCAGGTCATATGCCAACAACACTCGATGTCATTGAGGCATTCTTGCGATTAGGTTGGAAATATGAACTGAAACCCCTCTACGACAACGCGTTTTTCTCGCCTCAACAGCGCTTTCCCGTTATCTCTCCCGCAGTACATTACAAGCGATCACAGGAAACACATAGAATTCAGTGAATCTTTAGGCCAAAGCAGACGGGGCAAATCGTCATTGATACCATTGTTCTCGCTCGAGAACTTGATCTTTCCTCCCCACTCCCCGGCGCCTTCCGGTTCGTATCATTGAAACCCGAACGCTTAGCGTGCAAGAATGCAAGCACAGTTTCCGAGGCCGACAGGGATGCTACCATGATCGTGGTGAAACCCCTGCGTGTCGCCTATGACACCTATCTTTTCAAGTCGCTCGATGAAATGGTGGTAGCCTCTCCCGATTGTGAGGCCTGCAGCGTGCGGGACTGCCAAATTAAAGAATCGGCTGAAACTCTGAAAGCCTCCCGGTTCGGGATTAATACTTTCCTGCCTTTGGATGTGGCGACAGGGTTGGGTCGTCGGCAAGAAGTGTCACACCGATAGTGTAAATAAGCTTTGGAAGGAGCTCCCCTCTTTTTCAAGTTGCCGCCGCAGGAAAAGCTCTTACCGGCTGTGCCCAATTGATCCAGTAAATTTCCATCCTTTTGGTTAGCCTTTACTCATCCTCCCTTGTTTGGCAGATACTCAGTTTTATGATACGATAAACGTATATGATCACAGTTCAATCCGATCCCTCTCCCACTGCTCTTCGGCTTTGACCACTAGCATATTTTCCCGTCGGCGTGCAGCGGAGCAGATGACATCGGCCGCCTTTTCTGATATCTGAAGAACATTGAAGACCATCAGACATACTCGTTACGTCCTACGCCCGAATCATCGCACCATGTAGGTCGGCGTGGGGACATACCATCCGGGAACTGCTGGCCACGAGCTTATGTCGACAACCCGGAGATTTTCGACGCCGCGAACGTTGAAGTTGCCGTCCAAGACTGCGCAGGGGCCCATGCATCGGATTCCATCTGAGCTACGGTTTGCCCATTAAACGAATCAAACACACCACCATCCGCTGTGGAAGTGTGCTCTGTCCCTGCGTGGACATCACCCTTCTCACGTACTGTGAGTGCGAACCATATTCACACGCTCGATCATCAATTATTTTTGTTCCACTTCTTCTCTCCGTCTTGATTCAATATTCCACTCGTACACACTCATTTCTCTTGATTATCTCCCCAGATTAATTATGCAACTGTGCGAGCGCATCCGCACTCATTGCACTGCCAAGCCGATTCACACACGACTCCAAGATAAATTCCTCGAGCACGCTGGAAATATTTATTATTGAGCTTTTGGACTTCTGCGTACATTTTCCCACTTAACTATCTCATACGCCACAGACATTTATCTTTCTCTCTACGTACCGCCAATGCGACGCGCCAGCCCCGAGCCGTCGGCTTTCTCGGACTACGCCGGGGATCGAGCCGACAGTGGCTTGGGCACCCACTTGTCAATGTTGTGGGGCGACGTGCTCTTCCTATTCCGTCTATGCGTAGCACCCGGATGGTTCGACCGGCAGGTTTCGCACTAGCTAAGGTTTCACCACGGACTCTTTATTTACACATCCCGATCGACATTTTATTAGGATGTGTTTGTTTGTATCGGGGATTCCCTTTTGCTTCCTACCACCACCTATGCCTGAGCCTCTGAGCCCCTCCCTACAAGTTTACAAGCCCTGAGTTGCAAGTCACTGCTCTGGATATCATCACCGAAATCTGTGAGAATGGGGTATCCAAAGAGAGGGGAAAAGTAGGGAAAGCAAGATAGTTTATTCAAGAAATCACGGGGCTTTTATAGCCTCGGGAACAATGTAATACACAAGAGTAAATAGAGAGGTTGAACAATGGAAGGTATGAGGTTTCAGACCAGCTGAAACATGTCTCACAACGTTGCTGTGCATATCCATGCCAGCATCGCAACCATGCAGTGTATGGCTGTGCCAGCAGCTTAATACACGTTTCGTACGAGTCGGCTTGGAGACATTCCAACAAAATCCTTCACCAATCCTTTCACCGCTGAGTCGCATTTTATCCTCATTATTTTATATTTCTACTCGACGTCTATGTACAGACTGGGTAAGGCACGACCTTCGCACTCTCAGGTCCCCGCTAGGACCTATCTTTCCTTCTTCACCCCGCCCATGGGGACCGTACAATAGGCATGTTAAACTTTGACTCAGTGTTCAGAGGGCACACTTCCCGGAATTCGAAAATGCATCTACCGTAAACGGTTTCCAATATGTAATCCTCGATCTCGGCATTGATCTGCACCTTGGGGCCAGGATGTACTCGGGCTTCAACATGGATGGAACTATTGGGAAGTTCAACTGTAAGACCTAACGAGCCTTCTTAAGTGAGGAAACCAATGACGAAAGGAACCTGGCGAGTTTGCGGCGAACAATTGTGGCTTGGACCCCGGTACGCGGTCTGGACACAGCGAGTAGTAACCCGAGGAAAGGATATTCCTTAACTCGTTGGGAAGCTTCTCTAGTTCTCTCGATATTCGAGAGAACTCGTTCCGGGCCGAGAACCGAAGAAGGCGTCGATCGAGGTAGGCTTGAAGTTCTCGGGCGTAGCGTAGCTTATCAGAAGTAGTATTTGATCGCCTAGCGCACGTTTCCTGTGCTCGGAGGGGCTCGACGAGACGGGCTGGGGCACGCGAGGCGGAAGTTTGTGGTAAAAGTGTAGTGATCTTTGTCATTCGCTGGCACATGACTACATACTGATGACTAACTACGGGGATATTCGGGCTTCGGGAATTCATACTTAACAAAGGAAAGAAAAAGAAATCTAAGTAGAAAGGTATACGTGCATTTATGATTTGAGTCCTTACATCAACCAGATTCACCACGACTTTCTTGCCTTACGGATGGACTTTGATCCGGGTGAGTTCCGAATATTTTTCTACACGGACGGCGCGCCACAGGACAGCACACCACGTATCGCGTTCTGTAAGGAAGATTGAAAGATGCCACAGATCAGTTCCACAGATTTTGACGCTTAATTCCATCTTTTCCCCCTCAATCCCAACTGCTCCAACATCATTTCGAACCGCGGCAAACTACCCGTTGGAAAATTCATTTTTGGAGTTCAGCTTCTCCTAACGGACTGGTCCAGTCCGAAGCTTGGGCTTCCCTCGGATACCTTTCACAATGTGTGTCAATGTGACCGCTTCAATACATTATATATTAGATTAATTTCCATGACTATTTTAGCTTGAATCCTCGTTCTTCGCCAGTATTCGCACTGCATGGAGGCTGGACTTCAACCTGGCCCTTGGCGTCCTTCGAGCCTCATATCCTCAGGACAGTGAACCTCATTAATTTCGGTTCAGGCTGTCCCGGTTTCCGCAGCTTCTTCTTCTTCACATCCTCCGTGAGCTCGGTCCAAGGATGGGCATCCAGAGAACCAGTCCCAGAGATCGTAAACAAAGAGTCGGATGTTGCATGCAGCCCCGGTTACGGAGTAGGAAAATATGTTATCGAGAGGGTATACTGTCATTCAGTTTATTTTCCGGCGCGCTGAGAAATTCCGCAGTTGCTCGAGATTAACAACCTCAAATCGTCTAGCTTCACAATTGGACAGATGATGCGTGTGCTAGCCTGATCCTCTTGACTCCAGCCTTCCGTTAAATTACTCTCATTTTTTGATGCTCTTATTGTGGCCTAGGAGGTAACCAAAGTTGGCCCAAAAGGTTACTGAGGTTGGCGGCGTGCCAACATTATCTGTCCTGAATGCAAGGCTTCTGAGCTTCCCACTCTCAGCTATGTGGATGTTTAGAGATGGGTCGCATATTGGCACTCCAGTGGTTTCCTTTAGGGTTTCTGTAAATTAGTTGCTGCGCGCTTTTGGAATTAACCACGTTTAACTGTTTGAAGTTGAACTTTGGACCGGAAGCGGAAGTATGCAGACACATACAACTGAAGAGTGCGGACGGGGCTGAGAATATGGAGGTTGTTTCGACGTTGACAAAGATAGTTATATGCATGGAAAGAAAAAAAATGATGTAGAAAATGAGGTAAGCCAGCACAATACTATGAACAAGATGGAAGCAAATTCCACGAAAACCAACATGACTGTGTTGTGTGCATGTTGCTCATTGCCCTGCAACTGATAACATGGACATATTCTTTTGGACCTGTTGATTCAATTTCATGCAGGAATGGGGTGAACTGAATTTTGGGGGGGAAGGGAAGGAAAGGGGGTAGTAGTTAGGCTGGGGTTAGCAGACATACTGTATGTCGGCTCAACTGTTTTGCAGGGCTCACGACCGGGCTTGTTCCTTTGGGCGATCCGATAGAGGTTCCTTGCCAGGCCTGTTTTCCCGTGCAGTGGGGCAAAGGCTCGTCCACACTGTAAAATACAATGGGCGGCCCGAGGTTGATCTCTAATTTGACTTCCTCCCAGTGGTGCCCGGAAGTGATTTCTTCATCGCCAGCCATGCTGGGGGACAGCGACAAGTATGCCAGGAGTATTTATTATCACGTATTGACAATCCCAGTGCCCAGAGTCCAAATTTGGAGCAAACCGTTCGACTTGGTGATAGGGTATTAGCAAGTGTAAGTGTAAATTTGGTCAGTTCTCGCCAAGGCCTCTTCATAGGTAGAGGCGGACCAGGCACCAGCCGCGCAACACTTGTCCATGGTTCCTGCCAAGTCCTTAGCAGCCCTGTCGATCCAATTATGCCCCTCTTTTTCCTTGTGATGTGCTACATGCCAGCTACCGTTACTTCGAAATAAAAATCCCATTCTCAAACGCCAAATGACTTCTACCTCGGGAAGTAGATATCTCGGGTTTAGGGGAGATTTCCTTCTGCCGGTCGTTTAAGTCGAACTGATTCAAGTTACCAGACCGTTTCTCAATGGCCGCAGGAGTGCTTCCTGACCTTATCTCTACCCACGCTCAACTTCTGTGTTGTCAGATGCCATTCCCTTCTATTTATCTTTTAATCGCTGGATCTGACACACAAAAAATGCTTGATTTTTCAACTGCGCTAATGTACATACATAGAACTTGTACAAGAGGTCATACCGAGAGCCTAGGAAGGGTCAATTTTTCAGCCGCGCTAATGTACTTAGAACTCGTACAGGAGGCCATACCGAGAGCTTAGGAAGGGACTACAATCCATAATGGATAAACGGCACCCATCGCCTGAACGGAATACTCGGGTTCTTCTTTCGCAACTTGGCAACGGCGACATGCAGCGCTTTGGCTGCATTTGTCAGATCAGGGAGAACTGGAGGGTTGGAATCCGGATCACAATCTTTGAAGAGATGTTTATAAAATGCATCTGCTATCTGGGGACCGTCGAGATCGTTCATGGTCCTAACGAGGGTCAGATTCATAAGGGTATCAGAAAGAAAAACAGTCAACTTACCACATGGTTGCCACTACTCCGGGGAACCCTGCAAACAGCAGACTTGCTGCAAGGTGCATGGCCTCATCTGGTATGGCCCGATCGCCCTTCGCTGTCTCACATGCACTCAGGAATGCTAGTGACATGGATTTTTTAGTATCCAACATATTGACAGTATTGGGCCTGTGCATGATCTGCGAGAGCTTGAGGCGACCGTCTGTGAGGATGAGACCACTATCAAGTGGCTGTTTCAAATCTTGAACTCCATGGCATGCAAAATGCACCATTGACGAGTCTTGTAGATGTGTAAGTGCAGTTTCCACGGTTGTAGATCGCAAGGCAGTAAGCCACTTGTTGGGTACCCTATCGATGATTTTATTCAACTCCAGTTGAGCACCTGGCAAGGGATTACAATCTTTCGCCTCTGGCTGAATGACCGCAGTTATTTTGAAGGGGGCACCAGCATGAGTAGGATGGTCAAGTAATCCGGTGAGGGTTGGAGTATAAGATGAAACCACATAATCCGATGCACAATCTGTTTCATCTTGACCATATATCCCAGCTGCATGGATAGGAAGGAAGGCAAAGGGACCAATTGGAGACCACCATAACCGTGGAGGATCAGCAGACTTCTACAGAGGGATGAGACAGAATATAATCTGGTGAAAGTGGTTTAGTTACCTTTAAATCCAGGGCATCAAACACCGGTTTCACAATTGTTTTCCAGATCTCAGTCAAAAGTCTGCGGAAGATATCATCTGGGCTCAGCTTGACATGGTCCTCTCGTGTACCATAGAGCCGGGCCTCCCAGTCAGATTGTTGCGTAGAATCTTCATGTCCATGAGCTTCCAAAAAGCTTTTGACATTGAAAGTTCTGTCTGATAGTGCACGAGGGAGATCAGCATAGTGCTGCATTGTCTGAGCGTTTAGTGCAGGGAGTTGCACATGCTGAACTTCCTCAGAGTACTTCATAATCAGAGCTGAACAAGCTGAGTCACTAGCAAGTAACATGACAATTGGCCCAGATGCTGCTGCCTGACGGAGGGAAGCAATGCTTTTGGTCTGAAGGAAATCTTCAAACCCTGGCACCTTTCGAATGGCAGTGACAGTCTTGTCCCACTCTTCATTGAGTTGGCGGCACTGAACTGCCATAGCATCAATTGACATGAGTTGGCGTTGGGTGTCCATGGAAATGTTCCGAGATATGTCTCGGAAGGATGCCTGCTCCAATTGCTGAGATAAATGCCTAAGCTTGCCAGCAAGCTCCGGTTCTGTTTTTTCCAACTTGTCAACCGGGGTTCGGAGATGTAGTGCTTGTGTCCAGAAAATCGAGCGGCTAGCCTCTAAAAATTCCACAGCAACATTATTCTGATTCAGGCCAATGGCACAAGTTGCAGCAGCAGAACCAAGGGATACAATGGTTTTTTCTGGCCAACATTTGTTGGCGAGACTTGATATCCAAGGAAAATGCAGCTAACTGTGGTAGGAGGTTAATGGCAGTATAATATGCATCTACTGAGGATACATGGCCATGTCTGGTGGCACTGCTGATCCAATGATGTGAGGCAGAGAAGCGAATAAGTGGGGAAGAATATATGTATGTTGATGCCTCTCTGTGCAAGGTAATGGCCTCATTGATATCCTTGGGATCACCCCGCTGTGAAAACCGTGTTTGGACTGCATCAGCCAGATTGTTGAGGGACATGCCCCGGGTAGGATGAGGCACAGCACGGATCTTCAGTGCTTCGCTGTTCAAGGTGATGGCCTCATCAATATCCTTGGGATCACCCTGCTGCTCAAACCGTCTTTTGACTGCATTGGCGAGATTGTTGAGGGACATGCCCTGGTCAGGATGAGGTGCAGCACGGATCTTCAGTGCTTCTCTGTGCAAGGTGATGGCCTCATCAATATCCCTGAGATCACCCCGCTGCTCAAACTGGGTTGTGACTGCATTGGCGAGATTGTTGAGGGACATGCCCCGGTGAGGATGAGGTGCAGCACGAATCTCCAGTGCTTCTCTGTGCAAGGTGATGGCCTCATCAATATCCCTGAGATCACCCCGCTGCTCAAACCGTGTTTGGACTGCACTGGCGAGATTGTTGAGGGACATGCCCCGGTGAGGATGGGGTGCAGCATGGATCTCCAGTGCTTCCCTGTGCAAGGTGATGGCCTCATCAATATCCTTGGGGTCACCCCGCTGCTCAAACCGTGTTATGACTGCACTGGCGAGATTGTTGAGGGACATGCCTCGGTGAGGATGGGGTGCAGCATGGATCTCCAGTGCTTCCCTGTGCAAGGTGATGGCCTCATCAATATCCTTGGGGTCACCCCGCTGCGCAAACCGTGTTGTGACTGCACTGGCAAGACTGGTGAGGGAAATGCCCCGGTGAGGATGAGGTGCAGCACGGATCTCCAGTGCTTCTCTGTGCAAGGTGATGGCCTCATCAATATCCTTGGGGTCACCCCGCTGCTCAAACCGTGTTATGACTGCACTGGCGAGATTGTTGAGGGAAATGCCTCGGTCAGGATGAGGTGCAGCACGAATCTCCAGTGCTTCTCTGTACAAGGTGATGGCCTCATCAATATCCTTGGGGTCACCCCGCTGCTCAAACCGTGTTATGACTGCACTGGCGAGATTGTTGAGGGACATGCCTCGGTGAGGATGGGGTGCAGCATGGATCTCCAGTGCTTCCCTGTGCAAGGTGATGGCCTCATCAATATCCTTGGGGTCACCCCGCTGCTCAAACCGTGTTATGACTGCACTGGCGAGATTGTTGAGGGAAATGCCTCGGTCAGGATGAGGTGCAGCACGAATCTCCAGTGCTTCTCTGTACAAGGTGATGGCCTCATCAATATCCTTGGGGTCACCCCGCTGCTCAAACCGTGTTATGACTGCACTGGCAAGACTGGTGAGGGACATGCCCCAGTCAGGATGGGGTGCAGCACGGATCTCCAGTGCTTCTCTGTGCAAGGTGATGGCCTCATCAATATCCTTGGGGTCACCCCGCTGCTCAAACCGTGTTATGACTGCACTGGCGAGATTGTTGAGGGACATGCCTCGGTGAGGATGGGGTGCAGCATGGATCTCCAGTGCTTCCCTGTGCAAGGTGATGGCCTCATCAATATCCTTGGAGTCACCCCGCTGCGCAAACCGTGTTGTGACTGCACTGGCAAGACTGGTGAGGGAAATGCCCCGGTGAGGATGAGGTGCAGCACGGATCTCCAGTGCTTCTCTGTGCAAGGTGATGGCCTCATCAATATCCTTGGGGTCACCCCGCTGCTCAAACCGTGTTATGACTGCACTGGCGAGATTGTTGAGGGAAATGCCTCGGTCAGGATGAGGTGCAGCATGAATCTCCAGTGCTTCTCTGTACAAGGTGATGGCCTCATCAATATCCTTGGGGTCACCCCGCTGCTCAAACCGTGTTATGACTGCACTGGCGAGACTTGTGAGGGACATGCCTCGGTGAGGATGAGGGTGCAGCATGGATCTCCAGTGCTTCCCTGTGCAAGGTGATGGCCTCATCAATATCCTTGGGGTCACCCCGCTGCTCAAACTGTATTTTGACTGCACTGGCAAGATTGTTGAGGGAAATGCCTCGGTGAGGATGAGGTGCAGCACGAATCTCCAGTGCTTCTCTGTGAAAGGTGATGGCCTCATCAATATCCTTGGGATCACCCCGCTGCTCAAACCGTGTTGTGACTGCACTGGCGAGATTGTTGAGGGACATGCCCCGGTCAGGATGGGGTGCAGCATGGATCTCCAGTGCTTCCCTGTGCAAGGTGATGGCCTCATCAATATCCTTGGGGTCACCCCGCTGCGCAAACCGTGTTGTGACTGCACTGGCAAGACTGGTGAGGAACATGCCCCGGTCAGGATGGGGTGCAGCACGGATCTCCAGTGCTTCTCTGTGCAAGGTGATGGCCTCATCAATATCCTTGGGGTCACCCCGCTGCTCAAACCGTGTTATGACTGCACTGGCGAGATTGTTGAGGGACATGCCTCGGTGAGGATGGGGTGCAGCATGGATCTCCAGTGCTTCTCTGTGCAAGGTGATGGTCTCATCAATATCCTTGGGGTCACCCCGCTGCTCAAACCGTGTTATGACTGCACTGGCGAGATTGTTGAGGGACATGCCTCGGTGAGGATGGGGTGCAGCATGGATCTCCAGTGCTTCTCTGTGCAAGGTGATGGCCTCATCAATATCCTGGGGGTCACCCCGCTGCTCAAACCGTGTTATGACTGCACTGGCAAGATTGTTGAGGGACATGCCCCGGTCAGGATGAGGTGCAGCACGGATCTCCAGTGCTTCTCTGTGCAAGGTGATGGCCTCATCAATATCCCTGAGATCACCCCGCTGCTCAAACCGTGTTGTGACTGCACTGGCGAGATTGTTGAGGGACATGCCCCGGTTAGGATGAGGTGCAGCATGGATCTCCAGTGCTTCTCTGTTCAAGGTGATGGCCTCATCAATATCCTTGGGATCACCCTGCTGTGAAAACCGTGTTTGGACTGCACGAGCCAGATTGTTGAGGGAGCCACCCCGGTCTGGATGAGGTGCAGCATGGATCTCCAGTGCTTCTCTGTGCAAGGTGATGGCCTCATCAATATCCCTGAGATCACCCCGCTGCTCAAACCGTGTTGTGATTGCATTGGCGAGATTGTTGAGGGATGTGCCCCGGTTAGGATGAGGTGCAGCATGGATCTCCAGTGCTTCTCTGCTCAAGGTGATGGCCTCATCAATATCTTTGGGATCCCCCCGCTGCAAAAACCGTGTTTGGACTGTACCAGCCAGATTGGTGAGGGAGCCACCCCGGTTAGGATGAGGTCTAGCATGGATCTCCAGTGCTTCTCTGTGCAAGGTGATGGCCTCATCAATATCCTTGGGATCCCCCTGCTGCTCAAACCGTGTTGCGATTGCAACAGCCAGATTGTTGAGGGAGCTTCCCCGGTCAGGATGAGGTGCAGCATGGATCTCCAGTGCTTCTCTGATCAATGTGATGGCCTCATCAATATCCTTGGGATCACCCTGCTGTGAAAACCGTGTTTGGACTGCACCAGCCAGATTGATGAGAGACATGCCCCGGCTAGGATGAGGTGCAGCATGGATCTCCAGTGCTTCTCTGTGCAAGGTGATGGCCTCATCAATATCCTTGGGATCACCCCGCTGCTCAAACCGTGTTTTGATCGCATTGGCAAGATTGTTGAGAGAGATGCCCCTGTCAGGATGAGGTGCCACACAGATCTCCAGTGCTTCTCTGTGCAAGGTGATGGCCTCCTCAATATCCATGGGAACACCCTGCTGTGAAAACTGTCTTGTGACTGCACCGGTCAGATTGTTGGGGGATCTGCCCTGGTCAGGATGAGGTGCCGCATGGATTTCCGGTACTCCTCTGTGCAAGGTGATGGCCTCATTGATATCGTTGGGACCACCCTGCTGCTCACACCATTTTCGGACTGCATTAGCCAGATGCTCAAACCATGTTTCGACTGTGGCAGCCAGATTGTTGAGGAACATGCCACAGCCAGGATGAGGTGCAGCCTGGATCTCTGGTGCTTCTCTATGCAAGCTGATAGCCTCTTTCTCCTGTGTCCATTGTCTCAACAGAACCAGCTGAAGAAGGGCAGTAACTCACAGCTTCATTCCCAGGAGAACCCAAGGTAACAATTCCCCGGATGTCCGAAGCCATATTCGCCCGGTCCTATGCATTATGTCAGTTGTTTCAATGAATTTTCATAGAACAATTATCACAGATATGCCGCCTGGACTCGAAATAGCAGTGTCCTCCATGAATTCTTGTGATTCGTAGTGGTGGGTTGTTCAAATGAGATCCAGTATAGAGAGTGTTCGCGAGATGGTGGTGAATTGGAAAGAGAGACAGGTTAGCGATGAAGGCCGTTATATGGGTGGCCGTTACGTGTACGGGGCGTTTCAGCGCACAGCATGCGGGCTGTCCATGCCGAAATTAATGGCAGATGGCTTTATATGTCCCTTACTGGTATGAAGGAGCCGAAACACCGGCGATGAACAAGCACTCTGTCGCGAGTTTGTAATCAAATCAGCATATGATTCCTGTACGAACATGACCGCATCCCAGATGCCGGCGAGGATGTGGTATCAACAACTCCAAGATCGGACATGCGCGAGGAGAAAAGGAGTGTACAATCCTGCCTTAAAACTCCTTTCAATACATCTGAAATACTGCCTGAAGTCAGAAGCCAAAAATGCGCCATCAAAAACATGTTGCATGATGGGCGATCGATATCCATCGGGATCTAACTTCGCACTAGACCTCAACTCTCCCTGCGTCTCGCTATTACTGGACTGACTGCGAGTGACTACATCACCAAATCTGGAAAAATCAGGTTTGGGCCGGGTACGGATCACGATTCCTCCACAGGCTACGTTACGTCTGCCAAAGAACCCCGCGCCGACGCCATGGCCGACATCGACACCCGCCCACGCGAGCTAGTCATCAAGGGTACACACCCCTGACGCACCCTCCTCCAGACACCTCTTCCGCGTCCCTCGCGCGGCAGATGTCCACGCACCAGCGCCCGCAGGGCGGGGCTTCCGCCGGCCCGACGTCCGTCCCAGATCCGACCGCGGGCGTCGGCGCGTGCGGCTGCCACGCCGCTCAGTCGCGCTGGCCGCGTGCGCGATGAATCGCCCCCGCTTGGAGGATCTCAAGGTGCATGAGCCGGGCTAGACGCCTCGCTCTATCGCGGGGACGAAGACACCTTGCACCACGCGCACATCCATCCGGAGGCGACGCTCCCGCGGCCCTGGGCATCGAGCGCCAACCACGGCACAGAACCTCGAG